>JAQFZE010002596.1:0-14227 GCA_034695245.1 Dicyrtomina saundersi | reverse complement strand
CTATACAGCCATAATCCAATCCGATCCAGCTCAATACGAGCGAATCTCATAAGCGAAATGCAATTCAAACTTCAACTCAAATCCTCGTCCTAGTCCTCCTGATCCCAACTACTATTTCACAGCTGCACTACACCCACAAAAACTACAATTTTGTATAGATAGAGCAGCGACTGAAGGCGATTTTATCAACCATTCCTTATCAACCAAAACTTAAAACCTTTTTTAAATGCAAACTATACAATTTTTACTATTCTGAAAATGCAAAAATAAATAACTGTTTTACAGTAATAATAATTGTGTAGACAGATAATAAACTTTTAGATAATTCAAAATCAAAACAGAATTTACACGTGTTCGATCAGCAGTAAAAGATGTGATTTGGTTGGATTAAAATTTTGGGGATTACTAGAAAAAACCATTGTTTAAGTACCCGCAAAAAACAAATATTATAGAATTCGAATTCCAGATTAATTCATATTGGTCTCCATACTGCAACCTTAATAAAGTGCAATAAGAAAGCATGCAATAGAATTCACCTTGAGCGAAAAGGCAACAAATACAATCTACATACGTTTATTTCTCTCAATAATTTGTAATAAGCGTGCCATTGGTATATTATGTGTCCACTGGAAATTCAAACCTCCCAAGGGATTGTCTTGCCTGCCTGCCCTGCTGCTCCCTGTCATACTTTCACCCCGGGTGATATAGCTATGGGATATTTTTTTTTTTGGTGAATTTGAATCGAAATAAAAATCCAAATCCAAATCCAAATCCAACCCGAAATGGGACGGAATCCATTTACACCCAAGAGTGCACTTGTAAGACTTTATTTCTATCCACAATACTATGCACTTTACTTAAGTTACTTCCACTTAGATTGGCTTATTCCAATAGCCAAACATATATATAGTCAATCTCCTTCTTCTTTAATGCTCTCTATATACTCTAAATATATCTAAACTATACACCTAATTTTTGTTTATTCAGAAACTTTAATATAGCTTTACAAATGTGCTATAGGCTTGACTAGGCATTTGGTTACGCTTCTTACATGCATCACTTGGCATTGACTTCACCACAAACTGAAAACAACTTGAGAATTCACACACACATATACATATTATACACTGACTCTCAAACACACACACACACACCAACTTTTGTTGGCTTGTTTTCCTTTCCTGTAATTTTTTTTCCTCCTCTTTTTCTTATTCTTCTTCTTCGTCTTCTACTACTACTACTACTAATCTCAACACGCTTCCTCTTGAACCAAAACCCAACTTGAAATGACTAATCGTCACGTCCACCATATAAGCCCAATTCAACTGCCAAAAATAATGCCATGGAATCAGCTCCGATTTCTTTCAATATTTGCTTAATTTTTGTCTAAGTTACAACATACATATACGATACGTCTATCTAGGGATGGGTTACGTTCATAGATGTACGCATTAGCTCAATTAATTATATAGCACATGCAAGAGCGACTAAAAGCAAAAGGAAAAAGGATCAAAACATTTTATCCATTGAGAAAAACAAAAAGTTCTCTCATGACAAATTGCCAACCAACTCAAAATGGATGCGCTCATTCATTCACTCATTCTTCCCTTCTTTCTTTCTTCCTTGAATATCATCCCAAGTCTACCAGACCTTTAAATAAAGATATGTACCGACGTATATGTTGCGCACCTATAATTATATGAAATAATATAGAGTAATCATGTAACCCAAGTAACAGGACTGACGAACAATTTCCCCCTTTTATAATACTATATAGCAAAAAATACCCACATTTATACCATTCAGTAATTATATTCTGGGGGTAACCTATATAGATATCTGTACTAGCACTATTGTTTTCACTATATTTCTTAGAAATCTCTATACGGCCGGGTGGACCTACCTAACTATATACATACGTAGATAGGTAGATATAAAATTGAAATGCTTCCATAATAAAGGTGTAATTATATAGATTATAGAAACACAGGAGATGTCTGCCTACGATTACAACATGTATTCACAAAATTCTAGTGGCAAAATAATAAGTTGAAAAATAATTAAATTATCCATGTGCATGCTAAAATATGGGAAATATATGCATTCTCCCTTTATATATAGTTTCGCCATAAAATAATTATACAAATGTCAAAACCCAGCCATACACCTATGGATATATAATTACTCTGCAAAATAAAATCGCCGTCTGTAATCTCATCTTAACGAGTTCATATAGTCACCCGCTACATAGTCATTAATTCAAATCTGGAATCTCAATTCCAGGAATTCAAAACCCGCTCTTGTCCTGATATTCGCAGTCAGCATGTATAAGTAGTGTGAGTATAGTCGCATTCGAATATGAGATGTCCAGATAAAGATTTGCGCTCCTCGTTAATTATCGATATATATAATTCGTGAATTCTAATTCTCAAGTCTGGATTTTGATTACTATATGGAACTACCCACCTATAGCCTATAGGTAGGTACCTTATTCAATTCACGGGACTCCTCATATTCTTACATATTAATATGTCCAAGCATGCTTATCGTTATAGTACTACTACATGGTGACCTAGTTTGAATTCCTATTCCTGCACAGATTATTAAATGAGCACAACCTGCAAAAGGAAAATATGATCGTTAAGCTTTGAAAATGCGTGAAATCATATAGCTAAACAGTAATTAATATCCCTTGCCAGTCTACCGTACTTTACATTGTAGAATTATTGGGTGCACAATTATTACGAAAGTGGAAATACGGGGAAGGAACAACGGTGGGTGAGTGGAAGTGGAAGTGGACGAACGCGACAGAGTTCTTTGTTATCTCATCTAAATGGTGGAAAGATGATGTACAATAATGTTCCTTATCCCATATACCCAAATATATACTACCTATATATTATAACTGCCCCCTACACAGCCTGATAGTATAGAATGTACAAACACAATACGATTATCTACCTAGGCAGGTTTACTTTTATGAGTATGAAGGAGGGGTGGAGAGACGAGCCTTTATTTTACTAAAATTTAACCGCCAGCTGACGCAAATATATACATATCATATCACTACTATCAACACTCATATACTTGACGTTAAAACTAAAACTAAACTACACAAAGACTCGAGAGACCCCAACCGTCTGTGACTGTGTGTTATATGGGAGCGGTAAACTGTGTAGAATATTGTAGAAAGATATTATGGGGATAGTAGTGTGAAAGCCTAAAGGAGGATAAGTTAGCAAGTTAAAAGGAAAGGGAAGGATTGTTCTAATTTTTAAAATGCCTTAGCAAACAAACTAAAAGACCCAATGGCTCCATTATGAACAACAACATCTAAGGCCAGTCAAGCATTGTTTTATTTTATATTACAGAACCATATATACATATTACATGTCTTCAACCTAAGTACCCAGCATAATTCTCTCCCAAACTTTCAAAGTTGTAAATTTCCAAAGTTTCGGTTTTGGTTTCGGACTCGGACTCGGTTTTGAATTCAAAGGGACGAGGAGGAGGAGGAGTAGGAGAATATGTTCCTCAATAGTATGCATGGAAATATCCGTATATATAGGATGTATATAAGTATGTGGAGCGGAAGTGATTACTCTCATACTAAAAACCCAATGTGTACATTAAATTAAACTAACATATCCCATATTATATACTGACTGATCATACAAAATACCATAGTGTGGGAAGTACCATGCCATCGGGACCCATCCACTAAAAATCGCTTAATTTCAAGTCACTCAAAATAGCACTACAGCACTCAGCATGAGCATGGGCATAAATGTCGATCTGCCTGTCTATTCTCTTTACTTCTATAACAATAATTGTAAGTCGGACAATACGAGGATTTGCACACTGCCTATGCCATGGAGCAAAAAAAAACCAGAAATTTTAACCAGGAAATAAACTTGGAAATAAACCAACCAACGACCAACATTCTGCGGTTACAAATATTTCTCTCATTCTCTCATCAAATCCTCGATCTAGATCCTCTCTCGAGAGTGAGTCAGTCAACCAGTCTAAATATGTGGTTCTCCTCTAAAAGATTGTATAAAATGTAATGTAATGTAAAAAGAGGGAAGTCTAGACCCAGGACAAGGAGAAGGAAAACGACAACACAGAGCAATTTGGTAAGTCATTTAAATTTTTTGGTACATTGAGCAAATGATAGCCAACAAGCCAAGTCAAGCCAAGCCAAGCTTGGCTCATAAGCTTTTTCTCAATGTCGCGCGCCCGTGCCTGTATTATTAAAACTATATAGAGGCATTCCACCCCAAAAAAAAATCTCTTTTACACACAAGCACACGTCTGGACATAAACTATGTATAAATTACTATTACGACGCGATACGACTGCACACTACTGCATAATACGGCTTAAATAAAATAAAATAAAATTTGATCTTAAATGTTAATGTTCTTTTCCTGGCTTTGGCTTGACTCGGCTTGACTTTCTAGTCCCTATATAAAGATCCAGGCGACGCATATTATAATATATATTCAGATGAAATAACTATATACAGCACATGACATGTTTTAGTTCTTCTAATAACAAAGGCATTCGTTCGTGATCCAGAATTCATTATTTCCCCATACGAACCATGTTAAGTTGTGTATGCATATATAGGAGAATTTTTTCTTTGAGGAAATTACTTTTACACCAAATTCAGGTCAAGTGTATATATTGTACAAGCCATGGAATGGTATAATTATATTGCTTTAGAACACTAGATCACTCTCTAACTCTACAGCCCTAGGACACTCTCAGTCTAAGGCTAAGGTGCACACACACTTACATAAACAAAATGTATAAAAATGTAAGGGGGAGGGGTGACCTAAGATATTCAGCGGTAACGTAGCAAGCATACGATAGAGAGAGAGAGAACTGTAGAAAAATTCAGCTAAATTAACCATAAATAGCCAATAAAAAGTTAACAATGTTTCGTGAGTTTCTCGTGTCTTTTGAGTGGAACCTAACCTACAAGCAAAAGATAACAACTACATACCAGTAAAGTACTTACATAGGGACCTACTATTGACTTGGTACATAGTGTATAAAGTCCGCACAGACAACAGTCACCAGGCCAGACCAGACCAGTATATAAGAAATGGAATCAAAATGTAAAGTGCAAAAAGCAAGCTAAAGCTATATATATACGCTAACTTCCTTAACTAAAGGAATAAACTTGTGTGATCTACTTTTTTTTTCTTTAGCCTTTTTAGAAAAGGAAACTTTGTGCAAAATAAATGCAAACGTGTGATTTGGAACTTTTACTTTCCCTAGTTTTTTTTTCTTTAAAAAATAACACAAATTGTAACACAGTTTTTTTTGTACTCTTTTATTCTTCAAGCCCAATTGCATAGAAAAAGTATAGGTTAAGAAAAAAAAGAGTTTTTGTGTAAGCATACATATACATGTATGACTTTATATATCAAAGCAAAAATTACTTTTATCTTCAATAAAGGGAAAGCAGAACAAATTTCCTGCAGAAATCTTCCATGCAGAGAACATAGCCGATTTAATTAATTTTCAAGTTTACAAGTGCCTGCCTATATGTAGTTTTAGATAAAAATGTCACAGATAAAATGCCATGCGCCATATACCATGGGTAAGAGTACGAGGACGAGTACCCTATCCTTACTATCTTAGCCCATTCACTATTCACTATAGATATAATTACATAAGAGAATAGAAAGTAGAATAGATAGAAGAATATTACACAAGTAGTACGGGCATGAAAGGATCATTCATATCATTACTATGTATACGCGCAAATATCCCATAAGGTATACTACTCGTGCGAAATTCAAATTCCACTATTAGGACACCAGAGGGATATGTAGAAATGCCATTGCATCTCGTACAAAAAAATATTCAAGAAAAGGTGAAATTTTAACGAACTATACAGGAGCAAAAAAAAAAGATTAAAAGATACATACCTACTAACAAAACTAACGCGCAGCGGAGGAAATAATGTCGCTATATAGTTTAAGCCTACATAAGCACTCTGCTGTTGTATATCTACATAGGATGGTGCATAAAGATAAGTTGATAGAATCCTCTCGCCATCCCCATTTTTTTTTTGCGAAGCTTTCTCTGAAAATCCGGATTGGAATCTGGGAATTTGAATTCAAATATAAAAATCTTAGAGGATTTTATAATAATATTGACAAATATATGTAGTGTGGGGGGAGTACAAGGCGAGTTGAGGGAAGTTAGCACAGGGCGCCTTACGTTAAATCCGTAGCAATGACATTCATGAATTGAATAATGCAAAAATGAAAACCATCAAAATTTTCATGGAGTTAAGTCGAGAACTCGAGAGAAAGATAGAGACCGAAAGAGAGAGAGAGAGGACAGAATATAATTATGCATGAAGATACGGCACCAATGTTTGAACTAATATGAAGGCTTGCTTCTCCTTTAGCTTCTTTCAGATTTTATTATTTCAACTAAAAAAGCTACCGAGTCGACGACTCAACGACTACCCGGCTGTCTATGTAGATATGCATGCATTATTGATATCGAATAGAGAGCCGCCAAAGCTCTCCAACATTTTCAAGTCTCAAACCTGGGTTATCGGCGCCGTTATTTCCGTAGTTTCCCCTTTCATCTATGTACGTATGTAGCTTAAGTTATAATGTAATAAAAAGAGAAAAAACTGGAAGTAGATTTTAGATGTAAAAAAAATAGAGGCTACAAACCTAAAATCATCATGTCGACTTGGGATCCTGGAGTAGTCTGTCACATCAGGCAAGTGCTGAAGCTGTAAATTTGCATACGACGGTTGATATGAAGCATGTCTTGGAAGTGACTGGATCGAATGGCTTGGCTGTGTACGAATCCCAGGAGGTGCAGAGAAAAGTCTTCCCCCACCACCCCCTCCTAATTGTCCCATGGTGGTCAATGTACTCGTCCGACCCCGCCCCAAACTTTGTAATTGTCCAGGAGGTATATTGGCATAGTGGTTGATGATCCCACCCCCTTGGGGATGATGACCATAGTAAGACGGATGATGTCCCATTCCATGAGGTCCATTCTCTTCATTACTCTCATCGAAACCCTCCTCATCCGCACCTAATTCCTTCTTGATGACAACTACTGGCGGTAATTTACTCTCGGATCGAAGGATGGACTGCGTCGTCCCACTCATGATTCGTTGACCCTTCCTCTGACGGATCGTGAGGACGAGTCGACGAGGAATGGACATGAGAATGACCACATCATCTAAACTCATGTGTGTCACATCCACTAAATTCACAGCTAGGATCTCATCACCCACCCCCAGACAACCACTATTGAAGACAGCGGACTCGATGGCAATTCGAGAGATGAAGACACCATCGTAGCGATCCAGTCCATTCCCTTCACGGATGTACAGGCCGAGAGTTTGTCCGGGACGCTTTACTATCTCCACAAAATGAACTGTGTGCAGTCCGTCCTACAAAATATAATAAATTATGCCCAAAAGTCAAAATCAAACTACATCTCATTTCCTTCTCTCATTTTACTAATTAACCATATTTCCTGCCATGGCACAAGAGTCCATTTTACATTTTAATGTATTGTATTTACTCATGTGGAAAATGACTGACCTATTAATTGTACATTTAAAATTGTCAAATAGCAGTGACCACAATGGCTTCAAAACAAATACACCGGATGGGGAAATAGTTCCTTTAGTTAATTATGCTATAGCAAAAGCTACCTAGCTGATTCTATAATACCGTCTACACAGGTAAATATTTTTAACAAATAACGAAATTGTAAATTATGAAAATAATTCCAAAATAATGAAATATCCGGTAGTTAGGTCCTAATAACAATCTGTACATAATTAATTTAATCTTTATACTGTTTAATTATCACTGTGTTTAGGCAACTACTTTGTACAAGTACAACATTAGCAGTATAAATTATAAAGGTATAACGTACAACTACTACTGATATGGTTATATGATACGACAATCTCGAACAAAGTAAAAGGTTGCCCGTATGTATTACCTGCATGGATAGGAATTTTCGTACGCTGTCTTGGACTGGACGGGAAAATTGTCGTGGATCAAGCATTCGGACCAACATTTCACCTCGTCTTTCCACGGCACCCAATGCCGCCGCCGTCGTCGCATCATGGTCATTCTCAACTGACTCCAATTGCCGGAATATTTCTGTCGAGATTCCACTAACCTGTAAGCACAATCAATTAGAAAAACATTAGCCCGATTGTAACACAACAAAATATCTCCTTTAAGGTTGCAGTATTTAAAAGTAGGTACACGAAAGTTTTAAAAAACTCGTGCGTTATTATAATGTAACTTAAGTTCTGTCCCAACGCGTCTCGAGTGCTTTGAAAAAAGATTACAAGTAAATCTTCCAACTTAGGTTATACGATTTTTAAATCTATTTTCTGATAAAGCGATGCATCCAATTTCATTTAATTTTACCAAATTACACACAAAAAAAGTTTTGGAATTAAATTAGTCGGGTCAAAGTTTTTACGTGGTAGATATTGATTCTATTTATTTATTATGCACCTACATAGGAGTACAGAGTATGTCTACTCACTCACTTATCTAATCTAATCTGATACGATATTTTGTACTTGTAAAAAAAGTTGATAATAGTTGATAGTTGAATTTGGGATACATCGAGAATCTATTTTGCCTTCCCCCTTCCTTCACCCTTTAACATTATTTCGTCCTTTTCCGCTTGTCAATATATCTTTAGCCTTAGTGCGTTCAAGTCCATAACCTCGATGAAGCGAGAAAAGTGGGAAGTTTGAACATTTAACAGTCAACAACATCCGAATCAGAAATTTATTTTCTTGTCGAATAAAATCAGATCCTTCCCTTGATATCGACAATCGTCTCTCACATCGTGAATCGTCATACTGGAGGCTCAAAAATCATAGTCACAGTAGTACTTCAGCTCACCCTCCTCATCGTGAAACACGAACGAGAGGATTCGATCCGACGGAACAAAACAGTCTTGGAATTCACACAACTTTCAAATTACTCTGCTTTGGCCATGTATCATAAATCCGTAAATATGAGCAAACTGGGACTTGGTCGCCCGTTAATAATGTTGAATGCTGACTCTTCTGGCTGGAAGCCTGCTGGAACTTATCTCGAACCTGAACCTATGCCTCTTAAACTTGGGGAGCACTTACAGAAGCAAGGCACAAGTGACAAGGTATTTCATCCAAACATTCTGTATACATATGATACTGTCTGTTATAGTATACTAACATTATATATATATAATATAATAATACCAATATATAGTCGGGTTATATTTTTTGTACTATGTGCAGGAATTTCATCGGAAACTTTTTTTATTCATGAAAGCTGAATGTTGAGCACTGATTCAAAATTCTTATATTCTGGGCAAAATTCTCCAGCTCACAAAAACGAGAAAACTAAAGTTTCAAGTCTTTCAAGTATCGAGCGGACCACATGCCTGCTTTCGACTTTTGACAATGTCGACTCTCTTACTTTCTGAATCTGAACGAGAAGCAGTAATATAAAAAAAAGCTAACTCCAACTCTCTAAAATATAAAGTAATACTAAAATCTATGACTGTCAGACGTTAACTTTATTCCCGTATAAATTTCAATGGGCGGGGTTTTATCAGTCAGCACTCATCACAATCAGTAATGTCAGCTGTAGTACTAGCGACGTAACCCGCGTAATTTTAAACAATCGAACTACCTAAAGAGTTTTCTTCAGTCTTTTCAGTTTTTATTTTGATACGCCATTTATTTATTTCGTAGTTCAGCTTGTTTTCTTACAAAAATTGTCGAGCCCTGACTTTAGGAAAGGTTTTGTGGCGTTTGGTTTCTTTGAAAATACTTGAGAATGGAAAAAACAATAAAACAGGCCTCAAGCATGAGGAAACACAAAACATGACACAGTCAACAGTTAAGCAGTAAGTTGACAATATTTTAGAATATAACGTTGGAGACTACTATGACACTAGACACTATACTACCGTGAATCTGTTGACGTGAAGTGAATATGGCATTTGGATGAAATTATAAAATTCACATACCCATCAACTGTCAAACCAGCAAAATTGAATTTAAGGAATTGGGAACTGGTGACTGGCTCCCACCCTTCCGTCACTTCCTTCCGTTGTGCTCTCCGCACGTCCTCACTCGTCTACACCATGCACTGTTGACTGTCAATAACCAATAACCCTTGATCTGGGTCTCGAAATCATCAAGATACCCTTATTTGCTTCTATCAGCCATCGTAATCGTTTCCGTTCCTTATTTGAGTCCCCCTCTCCATATAGTTTTATATTGTATAATGATTTTATACAATATTTTGAGTATAGATATTACGCCTTTACATCAAGAACAAAATATCAGAACTACGTACATATATACTACTTACGTTGTACATATCCTGTGGTTGAGTATTTTGTCAAGGCGAGCTCGTGCTTTGTATTTTTTTATGGCTTTTCGTATTAACTTTAAGTTGGGACACCGACGAGAAAATAAAAGCAGCATGGTGCCAATTTTTCTCGTTTCACTTGGACAATCTTCACAAACTGCCAAGAATTGAAATCGATTTACAATGAATTGCGAATTCGAGTTTGAAATTAAGTGGAGCAATGTCGTGATTGTAAAGCGTTTTGGAAATATATAGAAAAAATTACGGTCACTGAAAACTTTTAAAGTATGTTGTATGTTGTTGTGTCATGTGTTATCAATAAATTTATACATATTAAACTACTGTCAGCTTCAGGATTTTCTCAAAAAATACGTACGTTAACCCTGCCTGCACTTGTAAATATTTTTGTATAAATGGTGATGGAAAATTCGGAGGAGCTCAGTGAACTCTGACAACTTTCAGTGTTGGCCTTGCAAAGTATTTTTTTTTCTGGCTACTTTTCCCTGACCATGATCCATCTACTGTCTGTGTAAACTATAAATCAAATTTCTTGAGTCTCTAAACCTATATATAGGTAGATTACTTTATTACAGAGAGCCCTATCCTTCACCATGAAAACCTTTTTAGGTGTCATTTTATTTTGTCTATTTTTCTTAGTAAATGAAATTCCTTCTTGGATTTGATGAATGCTGAAGCTAAGAGAATAAATATGAGGTTGAGATTTGCGGAGAGGTTGAGTGAAACGTTGAAAAATGAAGTCGGCATAACTTTGCTATTACACTGACCACCCCCCGTGATCTACAACTAACGATACACATCAATCTGACTGACTCGACTCGAGAAACTCCCAACTTCTCAAGTTCCATAAAATATCCGATTCATTTTTGTACTCATCCTACACCCATTTGTTGTTCTTCCTGTGAAGCCTGAAATATATACGTAGGTATACACTTTTATTGTCATTACCTTTATTCTTTTATATAAATTCATTTTAAGGATTCACTGTTGACTGTTCACATGATGTTCTTCAATCTCTTTTAGGGTTCCACTGCTGAAGGGATAGATAGGATAAAAAATGTTTCCTTGTCTTCTTTTACTTCTTATATTGTTAAAGAAAATAAACCAGCATTGACTCGGAATTTGGACCATCAGCCAGCCCTTCGCCTATCGCCTTTCGCTAACCATTGTCTCCCCCAATTGAATAAACATTTCTTTGCAACTCTTCGGAGATATTTTGATCTTTGATCAGTTAGTCAGACAGAATGAAGTAGATAGTTATTTTCCGAGTTAAACATCAAGTTAAAGTTCCGTACCGTGATACTATATTAATTGCCTACCACTACCTCTCTCACGCTCCTCTAAACGTAGCAAATATTTTGAACTCTGATTTTATTATTTGATAGTCAAACTTTTCATACAAAATTGAGCAGAGGCCATTAACCGCTTCGACTATATTAGAGCTGATACTGGGAAAGGGGAAATTAGGTCTGACTAGTATCATTTTGGGAGCTGTGTAAAATGCGTATTATGGAACTCTAGGGAAATATACAGTAATAATACACAGGCGGGCTAGTGTATATAATAGGTATAGGTAGTGTAGGAATTGATTAAGTTCCTTTGATACATATGAAAATAACGTATAAGACACGGATCGAGGGAGAGAAGAAACTATCGATTTACTATGTCGTTTCATTTGAAAATTCCATTATTGTTGTAGTGCGTGGAGTCACTACAGTTGCTTCACTGGATTCGCATCGGTTGGTTGGTACTGGTACCGGTACCGGTACCGATGCCGGTACCGTTATTACTGTAGTTGTAGTCTGTACCTATTAGTAGAATATCCAAAAGTCTCAAGCTTCTGTTGTCGGCTCTAAGTAGGTTTGGTCTTCGTCTGGTGCTAGATCCTGGCCTGATCATGCTGGCCAAACCAAGACAATTGCCAAACAAGGCAATAAGGGCCTAGACATTCCCGTATCTGTTGTCTGTATCATGGGTGAAGGAGCAAAGTGACGCACAACCTTCAAGGAATCTGAGAGATTTGCGTGGAAATACGCCACACTGCCGCTTCACCCGGGATATACAGTACAAAATATATGTATATATTCCGTCCCACAAATAAGTTGATGAATACCTATATACTCGACTATTACCTAGATACCTTTGTATTTAGTAAAGTCGGAGTTCAAAGGACTAACACCCGTTTTTAGTTTTTAGTTTATTCGCTCAGAAAGAGAAAGGAGACACGTTCATAATAGGCTTTGTATGTAGTGTCGCACGAGGGCTCATTTCCAGTTCCAGTATTTTCAGTTTTCCCAACACTTTACGTTTCCTCCAGAAGACTCTCTTGTCAAACTTTATGAAGTGACTTTAATCATGTCAGCTCTGGGCTCCAGGATCTTTTCAATGTGCTACTCAATGTACTGCTTTTGTATGGCTATATTTATTATCATGTTATTTTCATGAGAATATCTAAACTACCTATACCTACCTCCCTACTATTTTAACCATTTTATATCAGGACGGATACCGAAGCTGGTGGGAGCACACATACATACAGTTCCTAATAGACATACAGTTTCAAACGACATAGAGTTTACAGTAATTTTGCGTTGGTCTGTTTCTGAATCTGATACGGATCTCTGGGTCGATATATTCTGAGCCATATAGTGTATTCTAAATAATATTGTTATTATGACCTCCTATAGCTCCTATATATATAGGAATATAATAATATGTTGTCGTTGTGTGTTGTTTGTACTTTGTAGCCGAACATTTATGTACACACTCTTTGTGTCTATCCCTTTGCATGTCCGTCCGGTGAGTAGAAGTCGAGCTCAGAGTAAATTTCAATTTGAGATTGAAAGGAGATAGTGATCCATAATAAACATACAGTCCCATAGTGCAATGCAGTGAGTGCGGAGTGTTAATGTTTAGGCACGTTTTTGATGACGGTTATAATAAAGATAGGAAAGGCAGCGGTATGGTATGGTGTGGTATGGTGTGGTGTTGTATGTATGATGGAGCCGGGTAGTGGACGACAATAGTCGGAGCCGAGAGCCGGATTTGCGGCAAAATAATATCGTCATCGTCTACATATTTTCTAGTAGAAAGGATTTTCAAGGAGAGTATGTGTTTGCAAATTTTGTATTTTCACAAACTAGTAGACACATTATTCAACGGCACTGAGCCGAAGACATAGTATATTGTATTGTGCTATATTATAAGCCAACAAGCCAAACTGACTGTTGACTATATACAAGTTATTGATGAGTCTGTAAGCCTCGGGTTATGAGCCTCAAATAATGGTTAAATTCATTCTTCTTCATTCTACTTATTAGTTGTTCTTTATACTGTGTGTAGAGTAACCTCATTAGTTCCACTTCTTTAGGTTCTAAGCTGAAAATTCTATTCTGCCCAAAATAAACATTATATCTAAAAACCTTCACAGTTCACACTCCCTTCTCAATCCCTCGAGTATGATTATGACTGCAGATATTCCGCAGAACATAATTTGATTCTTTTCTATCTGTCAACCCATACTGCTTTCCTGTTCTAATATTATGATGATATCCACCACCACCCTTTTAATTTTTACACCCTTTTAATCTAAACGCCTTTGAATCCAGGCTCCATTATTGATGACTATTATATATTGTGGATTACGCTCTGTCATTCTATTTATTTGTTGAAAGGGTAATTTGAAATTGTTGTTATTTTCTATATAGATATTTGAAAAGAATTACGCAAGGGGCCAAGAAAGGATACAAAATATTCCAAGTGTCAAGACCAGAAACTGAACGCATGACATCCGTATGCTACGTGCC
>JAQFZE010002595.1:0-14227 GCA_034695245.1 Dicyrtomina saundersi | reverse complement strand
ATTAAAACTAAGAATCTCTACGCTTGCGCTTGTACAAACTTCAATTTTAAGAAACGGACTTTCACTGTTGCGAATAGAAAATAAATTATTGCGATTTCAATAGAAAGACAGCTTAGGGCAACATGAATTCATTGTAAACACTTTTTATGGGCTAGCCCAACTTAAAATGAAAGCAAATCCTGTAAAGTTACTCTCTAACCATTCTTAACAAAAGCAAACAAGTAAATGATGAATTCCAAAAATAAATCTGAACTTAGCCAAAGAACTTATTAACAATGTACCATCATTGTATATAGGAAATGGAAGTCCGTTTATTGTAGTATAACAGTAAAGAGTATACTGAGTCGATATTTAAATTAGTACATTACAATGAATGATCAAATCAAAACACGTAAATAATTGAATGACATTGGTTTTAACCATAAATTGGGTAATTATAATATCGACAAGCCTTCAGTGCAAAGCAAGTTCAGTAAAACCTTTTGATATTCGTCTATTTGACTAGAATTGTACACTAACTGAAATGTCCTAACGAATCGACCTATTACAACACTATAACAATCTAGGCTTACGAGTGCACACAATTCATTACAATTCAAAAACACATTGCATAATCTATGACCGGTAGCTTATATAATATATTGCACTTATAGTTTTTAGGCAAATATTAAGATAATAATCGACTCAATGTATTAATCACACAAAGGTCAAGACTTCAAATAAACATATATTTGGACAACAAAATAATAATATCATTCATTTTGGAAGATTTACATACAGAACGAAACTAGAAGTAGTTAAAAAATTATAGGAAAATGTTGGATAATATTTAATATCTTATTTAAATAAACGCCTTCTAGACAAACTATTTTGTTTCGTATACGTCATGTTGACAGTATTGAGAGCATATAAATATAATAATTAATACTAGTGCTTTGTCCAAGCACGTTACACAAACAGATAAACCATCTATATACGAACCCTAATCAGAGCTGTTCAAATGTTTCATAATACGACGATCAGCGACGCGATGCAAGTCCTGCCGTTTTGAATATTTGTTGTCTTAAAATTGAGAAGATTCTTTTAAACACAACAGGAACTGCATTCCATTGAAGATTATATTTTCATAATTCTTACAGGGGCATCACGTTGACCCTCAGTTGAAACTTTCAGATCCACAGTGGTTTGGACTGTGAGAAGCGCTGTTCCCACCATCGTGCTTCAGTTCATTTCCTCTACTACAACATGTAATTTTATACCGTCATTATCTTTACATACTTTATTGTAAGTACATGACATTGGGTTAAAGCTAATTTTATATAGAGTTCACTTGCTCTTAGACAAGCACTAATGATAAATTTCAAATTTGTTTTGTCCCATGTCACTTCTGAAACCAAAACTGCTTTTAAATCAGAAAGTTAAAAGCACTTCTTTCGTTTGGTTTTGTTAATGGATAGCATAAAGTAATCCAGTTTATATAGTATATAAGTTTTAACTAATCACTCCGATCATATCTTAATCCTAGCGTAAGTAGATGCCGTAGATAGCATCGTCATATCTTTGTAATAATCTGCGTTTTAGGTTCTTGTATATTATCTCACAGTACTTTCTTAATGTTAATGTTGAATAAAAATGTATAGCAGTACAATCTAAACATCCATTTGAAATGCAACACACTGTTACAATTTTGTATCGCTTAATTCTACAATACTATCCCCACAAATAATTGTTGCGCCGTACTGCTAAAATCTATAAAAAATTGGCAGTGAGTTCATAATTAAGACTTACTTTGAAAGTAGAAGTTAGTCGTCGTTGTTCATATATATATACACTAGATTATTTGAATTTTATAATTCTCATCACGCGCTAACCACGTAATTTTTAGCTACGTCAATCACAATCAAATAACGACCTTAAAGCTATGTAAATTGATAATGATGTGGCTTATAAACTGAAGAATTTGAAAATAATCTAAAACCTTACTTACTCATTCTCACCTTTGAAAAAAAATAATAAAAAACAACAATGACTAAGTAACAATTCTGGAGTAGTTGCTTGGCAGCAATAATAGCACTGAGTCCATTGAATTTGCTTTCCTTCTCAACACATACTACTTATGGGGTAATGGAAGATGCTATTCAAGACTATATTAGGTAGGTTATATAGTTAGGTTAGGTCAATTTACGAATAAGTAAATAATTATATAAGTAGGCCATATAGTATTAGTAGTCATTACTTTCTTATCAAACCTTGACATTAAAACAAACCAATAAATAGCAAAAAAGGCTTTACAAATAAAACAGTCAAATAAATCTGCTTGTTCTAATGCATAGCAATGAAGGGTCAAAACATGAATTAACAAATTCATAACACTTTGTAATTCATTATTAACTAGATTAAATCGTCTTAAGTAATTTTAACATTATAAAGCAACTCGAAAAACACGTGGTAAACTCTACAAGTAGCTCACAGTCACTCCATATTTTCAATCTGAATCTTGATTTTGGCAGGTTAAACTTCTCAGTCACTCGCAAATATATATATATATTACTTCTAGCTCTAACATTGCACCAAACTGTATCATTCATTTCGTGACTTCAGAGTATTGTAGTTTTAAGATATCTGTTTCAGGATTTGTACGTTTTTATAACATCAGCAATAGCGGCTCTACAGATTGGGCACCAGCCTTTATCTTTGGTTTTCCAGTAAGCTATTGCACACTGATAGCACATACACATGTGGCCACAAGAATAAAATACACTATCAACTGGTCTTTCACAACAAATCACGCATTCTACAGCCCAATTATTATGAGCTTCTCTGGATGAGGTCGAGTACAGCGGACTTGATAATGCAGCAATACCCTGAAATGAAAGTTAAACATCAATAATAATTATAAGCAAATAGGCCAATAACGAAATCGGTTATTCAGAAAAATTTCAAAATTCGCCTACCTCAACGTTGTTGTTAATTGTGTTATTAGCAGAAACGCTCCCATTTGCTTGTGGGGTTGAAATAACAGGCAGGGGCGCTTGATGTACGCTATCAATATTACTGTTTATGTTGATCGTTCCTAAATTTGAATTTAAAGTAGAACCAGGTAAAGTACTACTTTGACTTCGAGGCATTGATGGACGTGGTCCAGAGAAGAGGTACGAGTAATTGTTTGCAGCAGCTGCATGGTCAAATACGTTATTAGGGACGCTAGTAAATGAGGATGACGATGTCAAAGCTGTGCTCCGTTGAAGAGAGTTTCTAGGTTCCGCATTAACAGCACCTATAAGTTTAATTTACACATTTTAAAGCATTCCTTTTGACTAGAGTCAAATAATTGCAAACAAAAGTGCTCTACTACTCTTACTCTGTCTTGGAAGAGCCGGAATTTTCCCTAGCAGAAAAATTTTAGTAGTCGTCCCATAAATATCAAAGAATGCCCACAATGGAATTGAATTATCAACATACATCAATGTCGTTGGCGGGCCCCCATTTTTGGACATGTGTACTTCGCCTGAAAATCAATAGTAAGACGAATAGGAGTTCAACTACGAAAGGTCAACAAGATACAGCATCACTTTTTTTTCATACCTGCATGAGTCATAGTAAAACAGAGTTCATCGCCAGCAATAGGACTATTGGCTGCATCCTTCTTTACAACCCAGTATTCTGGTCGGTCTAGGAGAAAATGCGAATCATCAGGAAGAGCAACAGACTGAATCGTATCTGGGTCACACGAAGTAAGCCCAAAAGCCATTGAGCTTGCGAATTCTGGGTCACTTTGCTGAACCTGTCCAAAGTAAAAAATAGAGAATAAACGTTCACCAGTCATTAATAACAAACTACTACAATACGTAACCTAACATCTTTTATTAAGATAGGTACACATACCTGAATAACGAAACTTTCATCCGGTTGAATAGGAGTTGCAGTAAAAACAAAACCATTCGAATATTCATTAGTACGGCGCCAAGCCATGCAACGATAAGTACCGATTTCAGCATGCTGTCCTTTGGTTCTGTTCCAGTAATTAAATAGAATTACAACATCATGATCAAAATTGTGAAAGAATAGAAGGGCACTCAATAAATAGCAGTGAGTGGAATATTTTACAGGGTATTTAATAAAATACCTTACCTATGAAAAAGTAAGCTACCGCGGATTGTATTAGGATAGTAACGAATCTCTGGAAACTTTTCTGTCAAGCAGCTCGTCCCACCAACTTGCATAGCATTAAAAGAAGGCACTAAAGTCGAGTTCACATCGCTTAGGATTGTATTACTCATGTCTGTGATATTTCTGCGCAAATTATTCAAATGGGCTCGAACATCTGCGTAATTGATAAATTCAGTCATCAAAACTAAACCAAGAAAGACATTTTAATTACTAAAACATGAAAATCCCCTACATAGGCTGAAGCTTAAATTCAAAGGTATTCATGGGTCTCACTCAACTGAGTGCGCGTCTGTTGGTCGGGGATGCGAGAAAACACCGTGAATAAATCATTATTTTGAACAAATACGAGCCGCCATCCAACGGGTCAATGTGAGCTGTTTCTCTAAATATAATTTTCAAATTAACAACGCAACTTACCCACAAATTCGATTCCAGTTGTGTTCCCGTAAATGTCAATAAGGGCCCAGAGCGATCCTCGAGTATCAACTCCAGAAAAAAATATTCCCTTGTCTTCTCCATTAATTCCAAAATTAACATCTCCGGTTTGATTTACGTAGTAGTAAAGTATGGCGTCCTTTTTCACATGAACGTCATTAAAAGCTTTGGCCCAAAATCCTGATTTTGTAGTCAAATCTGGTAATATCCAAAAAAGGGAAATAGAGGTAATAAGTTCATTAATTTAGCTCCAGGAAATATATTTCATACAACAAAAAGCATACAAGCTGGACTTGAAAGTCTAAATGGCTACAGTCGTGAGTGTAAAATTACTTTACCTGGACATGCATATCTTGGAAGGCACGATCGAAGTGAGCTCGGGTCGTTGTTTGTGAATCCAAAACGTAAAACACCACTCCAATTAGTTGAAACTTCTAGGAATTTTATGCATACCTGCAAGACAACGTTAAAAACATACATAAATGTGGAAAGCTCAGGGAGAAGCACTGTGCTTTGTAAACTTCTCCAGGATATTTTGGAAATTATTTAAGCCTATTTTAAGTTTCGCTAAAATTCAAACTAGACAATGCATTAATTAATCAACTACTTGTTTATAAAATCTAAAGAATAAAGCAAGTCCTTGGATTCCTTCTTACACCTTTTAGCTTTCTGTCTCTAGCTTGTTGGACATATGGCCACTGCCTTAACTACCAACCTACCTTGCAGCAGTATAAGTTCAGGAGCTATGTGAGCTCGTTCTTTATAAACCAGACAGTTCAACTGCTTATATAACTTTTCCAAATGTAAAATCTAACAGTGCTGACTTTTACCCAAACCAAACTTTTGCAACGGTAACAAGAAAACTAATTTATATAGGCTGTATGAAGTCGCTGATGCCTATCTTTTGCGTAGTGCAAAAACAAAGCCAAATACTCACACACAATAATCCACAAATTACACGTAATATTAGTCAGTTTCTGAGAAATCTATTAGGCAGTGTATATTATAATCATTGTTTGATTTCTATGAACTACAAGTCGCATGAAAAAAGCTAAATAAATGGAGTTTCAAGTAAATGTTTCCTTTCTGTTCCCACTCTCTTATTATCTATCTATTTTTCAAAATATCCTCGCACATGTTTGAATACAATGCAAAGATTTAAGTTTGTATTTAACCTTTTGTTCTTTACTATTTATATACAACAAACTACTGCAAAAAATTCGAATATTTGAAAGCAAAATATTTTTCAAAGAAAAAGTTACTATCTGATTATTTTGTAAGGCTGTAATTTTGCTGAAACTTTTAACGTGACCATGAGTGCGCTTTTTCGGTACTTTGTTAATGCTTTTTTCTTTATGCTGCAATTAAGTTTTTTTTCAGTTCAACATGCATTTAACGATTTTTTAAACAATTTTCTGCTGCATAAAAAATTCCCGAAATGAGTGAAAAATAACATTGATTGTTTTCCAAAAATTCATTACTGTGGGTGGATAGAATAAGGCCTTAATAGTCCCCAGTCTCACTAGGATTCATCTCAAGACGCGAGTAGTTAACATTTTAGGCGTGTATCCCTTTGCATGTAATACGCCTTTCCGTCCATTTTAGCGAGTTTAACATTGACTTTTTAACCATGGGAAAGGAAATGCGGTTTTTAACCATAGACGTTGTTTTCCACGGAAATTGACTTTTCTATTGACTACGACTACAGAAGTGCGCTGACGTGACCTCAATCCAAACCTAGTCATAAACGCGTATTAGACTTAACCCTCATCTATATTTGTATACAGTGTCGAGCAGACAAATGTTTAGAGTGGCTTCTTCCATAATTATGATTTAATATTATTTTTCTTTTTAAATTATTAAAAGTATCCTAGTGCTAAATGTAGTATATCGTCTATCGCCTTAAGTGCTAATTTTTTTAGATATATATTCTTAGAGCCATTGTATTTTTATGCTTTGTATGTTAAAAATTTGTTTTGACATTATACTTTTTAGCAGGTAACCAGACAACAAAATACCATTGCTTTTTATGCTTTTTGGTTACGCTATAATTTTTATTTTAAAATTCGTGTTTTCTTATTTGGATCTTTAAAACAATGTTGTAACAACTCCTACTTTTTATTTTTTTCTGGGTGCTATAAAGAATACATAATATACGTATGTAAATACTCATTTATACATATGTACGGTGGTTTGGAAAAAAGGGGTACATTCATTTTTTTTCAAAAATGAGAATTTGCATTACGCGTACTACTCAATTAGATAAGTCACTTCGTTGCATGGTTAAAGTCAAAGATCCACCAAAGAAGCTTTTAAAAATAGCAAAAATTTCGTATTTTAGCATAACGGGACAAGTCCAACTAAAACATGCATTTTAGATGTAACTTTGCTTTTTGAGTTTGTCGTAGTTTATGGAAGACAATTTACGTGTGAAATTTAGAAATTTTATTATTCACGAGAAAGTTAAAAAAAGGTGCGGTCCCACTCAATACGATTAAAATACCTCCCGGACTTTTTAATCCATGTTAAGCTATGGATTTTCTGGCCAAAATTTCGATTTTTAAATATTTCATAAAAGATTCCAAAGCCGCTTAAGATTTGAGCCACTAATTGTAATAGAGCTTCGTCAGTTACAGTATATGTGAAAAAAGATTTTGCTTTAAAAATTCAACGTGTGTCCATCTGCGTGAAATTCGTTGTTCCTGTACAGTTAGCTTGGATGGACTTATCCCGTTTTGCTAAACAACACTTCATTTCAGTATTTCTACAGGTAGGTACTGTGGGTCGCGTGTATACCATAGGACTTGACTATACATTTTAACTTACGAAGTTCTAACACTTTAATCGTCTCTGGGAACCTTACATAATTATAAATACGAGAGATATACAGCTAATTTGTGCGTAACAAGCCGTTATTATTAAATGCTTAGGTACACAACACGATGTATTCAGCTTTAGTAATATATCTAAGCATCACTTACCTTTTCATTAACTTTTAAGGGGCGGTCTGAAAAAACAATTGCTTTACAAAAGCTAGAAACACGTCGAGCGACCGTTCCATTCTCTGAAATATTTATATTCTCTCCGTGAACATTATGGAACAACAGAGGTGACACATTATTCACTGACGGTCCCCCGCTGCCACGAGAACCTGGAAATAGGATAAAAAATTGGTTGGGCTGTGTTTACGATTAGCGAATAAAAGTGAATTATTCAGTACTCCATTTGGCGATAAGCACTTTTTTGTAATCCACTTTACATCTGAAACATTTTCTGCAATAGAAGTTAGGAAGAAAACTCAAACTCAAGACATAATATAATGATGGAAACACGTTCGCGGTGTTCTCTACCATCTTATTCAATAGTAATAGTTTATTGTGTTACTACCAAACGTGGTAGACAGCATCATGAATCATGATCGTGTACCACAATACCAAACCAACTAACGTAAGTTAGCACGAGTAAGCTTTTACTTTTAGTCCTCTGTCAAGTAAGTAAGAATTTTTATGATTTTTTCTTCAAGGGGTTTTCAATATTCCTTGCATCAGCCTGAAGCAAAAAATTAACCAAATCTAAAGCAAGGATCCTGAACATACACAACATTTTGTGGCTTATCAGCAGTACAGATAGTATGCCGATTCTAGGATTACGAATTCAGCAGTGGCAGTGATTTTCTCGTTGTCCCTAGTCCTATAAAAAATAAAGGCCCACCAAAAGTTCAGAAGTTCAGAGAAAATTCTAATTTGCTACCTAAAGCGGCAGTTAAATATAGAGCTACCACATGACACCAATATTTTCTCAACATTTAGAGAGTAGTCTACTCCAGCCCAGCGAGACAGCCCTATTTTGGGGGGCGAGGAAGCATCTACGTTTCGCTCAGATTGAAAAGCAGACTGCCAACTCAACGCCCTGTTTCCTTTTCCGGTGCCAAAAAAAGTAAGAATTTCTACAAGGTTGAGAGAACTTCCAAGACTATACATATACTCCAGAATCCAGACCAACTCAAACAGTGAAGAGGAGCAATATTACCATTTACGAACTCGGCTTTCATATTATGCAATTCTTATGTTCTACATATTTTAAGTCTCGGGAAGAGTGAGCGTAGACGTCTAACGGAAAGCCAAAAGAAAAGCAACGTTCCGTGCCGAAAAGCACAACTGTTTTATACTGACTGACGCAAGACTACCTCCCTTTAATGTTTCTCTTGCACTACCCAGGACGGCCCCAACAATATCGAATATTATACGTTGTTCAGGGCTTCAGGGTGACATTTTTTAACTTCATACAGTCCCAACTGGAGTCTTTCGGGAGTTCACAAGTAGGTACCTACACAGACTCTTCAATGCATTTTACGTATTTCATGATACGGCCCATTTCTTTCCCGTGGATTTTCATTTCAGCTTATTTGTGCGTTCCACTCTGGTCAACTTTTCATGGATCTAAATTAGGTACACCATTACTGTTTAACGATGTGTGTTACAGTGAGACGCACACTGCATAGTAAGGGACCTCATATTGACATGCAAAAGTTTGCACTTGCATATATAGACTTAATACGTAATATTATGACTACGTGAAAGTCGGGATTCTGTAGTGGAGAGCCTGCGGTAGGTGCTATATTCTAAATGTCAATCTCCGTAACGGGCTGACAGATTTAATGGGAATACTTTGTAAATTATACCAGGATTTCAGTAGACGGCAGACGCTAGCGGGCTTAGTCGGACTCTAATCCCTAACGGGGCATCCATAAATTACACTTGCAGTTTGTTCCGTGGCTCCAGCATTTATTCAGTGTTAGTTTGAATCCGTATAGGCACCTCTGATTCTTTTTTCTTCAGTAAAACATATTACTTTTATACAAGATTTTATTTGTATCACAATATCACACCACATTGACCATTTGCATAGTACAGGCATCTAGGCTTCGTTCGACGAACATTCAAATCAACATCCAATGTTATGTTGACCTTATTTATCCTACTTTTTAAAATATTTGAGCAATCGGGACAACAACAAGGTACAGATTTACGGTTAGGTCATTTTACGAAAAGGGAAAGTGCATTAATTTAATAGTTACAATAATTACGCAGTGCTGATAGTATATGTAATAGGCAGGTATACTTACATAAGTACAAATGCTCAGGCAAACATATAAAATCATTTCACTTTTACTCTTGTTCGAAACGAGGCAATTCAATAACTAGGGAGACGAAGAGATTTTCTACAAAAAAGAAGGTATCAGCCAAACTTATCAGTGATTCGGAGAGGGTACAAGAAGCAATCGTACTACTGCTCTCCCGTGGAACCCACGAGAGGAAATGAACATCCGCAATGCTGCAATATGCAAAAATCCATGTGGACATCCGAACATTTTCTTCTTTCACACGGGGCAAGTCACACTCATTCATTCAATCTTGCGAATGACAATCTTCTTGCAAACTTCCACTCAATTTAACAGCCACTTTCTGCTCATAATGCTCATGTGATGTGATGTTTTCATGCAGTGTGAGTCTGTGAGCACGACTCTAATCTTTCAATCCTAATTACTACTCCACTCCATTCCTACGAACACACTCAGCAAAACTTAACACACGAAGTGTAGCAGGAGCTTGTTTTTCTTTGTATTTACATTTGAAAACGGGATCTCTGTAATCTTAATTATCAATCTAATTGAAACTGATTTTTACTCTAGAGAGAAAGATAACTGTATTACAAACAAAATAAAACTGATACTAAATTCCTCCATAACGAGGATAGGATAGACTAGAAACTTTTTTTGCACAAAATATATGTTTACTCATTATAAAATGTATATTAAATACATACAATCTGATTGAAGTAATGGTTGCGCACAGTTATTGTATAGAATAGAGTAGTGACATCATATGGGTTTCTATCTCCACAAAAATTGGGAGTTCTATTCAAATCCTCACGTCCACATACCCTTTTCTCATCAACTTCAGGCAATTACGGCAGCAATTAGCAGACAAAGAGTCTAGCTGTTTCCCTTTGTGTCAAGAAGAATCTCTCCCAAAACATCAAAACTCAAGTCAGGCCAGGCAAAATATAGTGACTTTGAAAAGGAAAATTATACTACAGGTCCGATGCAGCCTGCAGTCAATTACAACTATGCATTACACATTACACTTCTCTCTCGTACGAACTATTTCTTCCCTACAGGCCATAGGCGCTCACATCGCCTTTGAACTTTATCACCATCAATGTCCGGAAAATAATGCCGAGGACAGCATATTTTTATTAGACCAATTGAAGATATCAAAGTTCCGATTCCGATGTACATTCCAACGTAATGGTAGCATTGAAGCGAAGCACTGAATTGCCAAGCATATAGTTAAAATGACTAGCTACAGCTGCTGTATTGAAACTTGAAATATACAACATCACTACACGGGTCAGAGTGAAGATAATCTACTGTACCTAAAATTATTATCTAGTGGCTGGAGAAAAAAACACGGGCTTAGCAATAACAATAGTTGTACACTATAATACACGAATCATATTCGGACGCATTTGTATCCTCTTACCGAATAAATGCACCAACAGCCAACACGAAAAACTTCAGATTTCATCATCACGCATATAGTAGTGGAATTGCAATTACATGCTAAGAATCATTTGAAATTGAAAGTTTATGATAGAATATAATTATTTTATTGTGTAAGTTTAAGATTAGGAGCTGCTATGTATTTGAAAAAATTAAAAGCCCCCGTTCGATATAGCAGAGTCAAAACTAGGACATTTCCAAGTGAAAGCGAATAGGACGTAGACGTAATCCTGGTAAATATTCGTATTCTGATACATGATTCATGATAATGTCATAACATTTTGTTTTACATCTACAAAGGTATTGCATAGTTTGTAACGATAGTTTATTTTAGTGTCCGTCTGAGAGATGTATGAACATCTTCCTTGAAAAGACGATAGATAATAATGGGAATTGAGATCCCGACACAGAGGAACCTAATTAAACCTAATTATGGTTTATATTACACACAAAATTTAAGAATAATAAATAAAGAATACCTGTACACTGTTACTGAAATACTTCATATGACATAATTCTATTTTCTCTTAACTAGGTATTTCCCAAAATCGTCCTTGAACTCAAATGAGCCGCAGAGTCACAAGGTACACAATATTACCTCTAATATCCTCCCTAATTTCTGTCGAGTATTTTGATATATTTAGTCACGAGGGAATTTCGCTGTTCAATATTAAATGATGAAGACACAGTATACAGTATACATCATATACATGTAACAGCTCATTAGCCCGTTATAACTTAGAAAAATATTCGGAGTAAAAACGGAGGCTCAACGCAAACATCCTAAAAGTGAAAGGGAGAAACAACATTATTCTCAGGTGTAGAAAGCCCCGATAAATTTCTTGATACATGTCCAACTGACTACAACTTTGAGTGTAAGACACACAATAATGGACTAGACTAAGAAAAACGAGACTAAAGAAAATAAGAGTTACGAATTCGGAGAATGAAGGGGTACTGATAGCTTTTCCTGGAGATAAAAACCCGTTCGTATACTTATAAACATATAATATGCCCTACTCAAACCTTACGATTACGAGTCTCCCAATCCATGCCTGTGTCTGTATACAGTATACATGTACAGCTGAACGTCAACATCTACACTGATAGAGACAAAGTTTAAAAGCATGTGGCGTCATGCTCAAACCAGCGTGGTCTTGTCGTTAGTGTTTAGTACAGAAACTATAATAATTACACATACAAACTATAATACACCAAACTCCAGGTATAATAAAGCTCCATGCACTTTGGAGTCTTCGAAGCCCGGAGAATACTAAAAGACTGCTCTCAGTTTAGGAGTGATCTCGGATGTGAAACAAACTTTTACGTTCCCATTACTGCATATCCTTTGGTTTTAAACACCGAGATAGATCCAAGTTATTCATGAAATTACAGAGGTTCAATTTAACGCTTTCTACAAATAAAAAATTCATTTGATAATGTGAAGGAAAAGCTTTGTTATCCTCTCAAGTTACCTATACATCTCATCTGTCAGAAGGACCCAGGATGTGTACTCTACACGAAGGGGCTCCCCATATTTCCCTTTACATCACGTAAATACTTAATGAAGACAATAATAAGGCTTGAAGGCGGAGTACTATCTCAGACGCGAGGAGAAACAAGAGAAATAAAAAATGTTGGTAATGATAAAATATTTAGGAATCGATGAAATGTAAAGATGCAACTGATACAAGAATAGCCTCGGAAAAATATGATCAATAAATCAATCTACAATCCTGAAAGAGAGAAGCAGAGAGGAAGTAGAAAGGATACGGAAGAAGCCAAGGAACTGTGGGTGAGAACGTGAGAAAGCCTGACTGACCCATTCCTATCTTTTTTTGTAGTTTCTTGAGAACTTTTATCTTCTTCAACCAAGGAACACAGGTTGGCTGTGGTGAACTTGCTGGAGGTTTGTTGTCACTTTGCTTGAGTACTTGGGTCGCCCGACTTGGCGGTGGGATTGGAGGCAATGGGCGAGAGACGACGCGTGGCTCCATAATGGGATCATAGCAGCAAGAAGTCGGAGCCACGAGAACATAAGACGGTAAGGAAAAGGAGCCGCTAATCCTTCTTGACGGTGAGCCATTACGAGAAGAGCTTCCAACATCCACACTACTGATATCTTTCCTTTCATCTTCAAGAGGGTAATTTCCCGAATAAATACGACTCATGGGTTGGCTCATGGACCATGGACCCGTTACGAGAACACCCATACTACTCTTATTATATTCACTCTCATAAAATCCAAGGGAACGTGATTTACAAGGAGGCTTCAACTCAAAGGAATAATCTGAAGCCATGTAGAGAGATTTCACACACATAGACACAGACACACACAACGATACTCCACTGAAAATTGATTTATACCACGGCGTCGACGAGAGGAGTGTGAGGAAAGGATTTTTACCGGGTGAGCCACAGACAGAGACAGACACACGCAAACTGGATAAACAACCAAAAGAATCCTTGCAATAAAAAATAGAATGTAGAGCACACAAATGAAAAATAAACGAATTGGAATATTTTTGGTGAAGTTTTGGGTGTTAATGTTGGATGGTGTGCTGGAGAATGCTCCTTTTTAGGATGCTGACACAGAACTGTGGAAATGAAGTTAGGAGGACTTTTTTGAGCGTGCTGTACAGGAAGGAGAGTGGAATGACACTAACAGTAGGTTTTACGCCCAAAGGGAATGTTGACGTTTCTATCTGGATCTCCGATGGATTGTGTGAGAGCGGCTTAAGCTGGAGTGGATTCCTAGATTGTTTTTTGCACCTCGGTTAGCCAAGGAATGGGATGGTTTGGAGCAAGCCTGAGTGAACTCCAAAAAGTGGAAAGTGCTGTATCGGGTAAGCTCTCCATAGCGCCTGGCTATTTCATTCCCACCAGGTATCACATATATTTCACAAAACCATCTCCTGCTCCATCATTATACATCTTTCATCCTACTAAACTTTCACTCCTCCTATAATAATATGATCTCTCTCTCTCCACTCTCTCTCTGTCTGCCTCAATTCATTTAGCTTTACTACTAGCGAGTAAACGACACTGTCTCGACCT
>JAQFZE010002594.1:0-14228 GCA_034695245.1 Dicyrtomina saundersi | reverse complement strand
GCATTAATACTGTGACCTGTAGTGTACGGCCAACAGACGGACAGACGGACATGACCATTTCATTAGATGCTTAAGCTCAGCATCTAAAAAGGGGGCTGCAATACATGGAGGTGCATACGGAGCTGAGAGCTTGTCATGTTTCGCCAATCAAAATACACATGGAAACTTTTAACGAATTCACATGACAAGTAGAGGTAGGTACTCATCTATGTACGTTAGCAGGGCAACCTTGTATAGTGGTCGAGGGTTTGGGACTGCAGTGCGGGTTTAGAGTATCTCCATGCTTAGGTATGCTTCAGGCTTCGAGTACCAGCTTAGCTTTTCGGTGTCCTTTGTCCTCATTACCCATCGCGTACATACGCATATGGCTCATATAGAGTAACGGTTCGTCCGTAAATGACGTCATTCAAACATCATTATTTTACGGAACCCCCCTTATTAACTCTATACAATACGAATACGAATTTATTCAATGTTCTGCGGGGATTACGCATGTTACATTCATGAAATTCCAAAAATTAACTTGATAAATCGTGCATCAAAGATTTTAGTATATTAAGCAGATTAATAGATACACATTATTTGTTGAAATTTATAGTAATGCCAATCAGCGAACAAAATTAATACTTTTCAATTAAAATATACGATAAGTGTAAACTATAGTAATATTATAAGCACGGAGTGAGACTCCGAACTTGGGTTGGACAGTCAGGACAGAGGTCAACACAGTCTTCAGATCCACTTCTTAGTAGGTTTTTTCAAGGTGTCGAGGAACAGACTTCCGATGTGGGGGAGTAAGTTTATGAGAAGGTAGAAAGCCAGGGATTTCGGGAAGAGTCAAGTGTCTTGAGCCATCAGAAATGCAGTATGTAAAGCTGTTATTTTCTTGAGCGATAAGGTATCTGTACGACCAAAGTCTTGCATTGACAGTCAAATTCTCCCTTTGTTTTCTAGCGTACGTAAGAAGGTATTTCTTAATGTTTAGTTGTTCCCGGGGAAATCTTCAACAATATACACGCCTGACCTTTTTAAGTGGGATGACTTCGATAAAATGGTATGACAATCCTTGGTTTTTGTAAAGCCACATTTTATTGCAAATGAATCTTTCGTCTACGGTAGAACATTGTGAGTTAAGGGTTTGATAGCAGTATTGAGTTTGTCTAGGGTTCTTGCAACTTTGGACTTTTGACGTTTGTGAGACGAGTTACTTGTAAATATTGAGGCCAACAAAAATTAAGTTTCGTTTTCTGTGAGCACTAGTTTTGGCAAGTACATAGATCGTCTTGGACCTGAATGACCTCGGAGCTGAGTGCGTCAGTGTTGATTGTTTTAGTCTTCACGTGATTTTTAAGTTTAGAGGTTTGTGACTTGTAAACTTCCACCTCCACCGCGGTCTGGACACCCTGAATCGACTCTAAATCTGCCGTAATAGATTCAAGTTGTTGACTAGTATTTTGTTCAAATTTAGTTGTTGATTGTTGACATGACTAAAGTATTTTTATCAAATCTAGGGCAGTTTTACGACGAGATATAGTTTTTTCAGTTATGACTGTTGTTGTATATGGAGAAGTGCCGGGTGGAGCAGATCACAGGCTTGTATGTTAAGTATATGGGGAGAGCGTGATGGATTATAAATCAAGTTAAATAATTGTAAAACAAAATTAACTTTAGTTTTAAGTAATTATAGCTTGTAGAGTAAGTCACAAGGAACACGATAGTATGTGATCAATTTTAATAAGAACAAAATTACACTATAAAATTTTACAAAATAGTAGAAATTTTTACTAGCACATTTTTAGTACTTTTTACATAAGCGCAACTTTTAGCTCTCCTACCCTCTTTATTAGTACATATCAAGGACATACATATAAGATTAAAAAATGGTAGGGGATCGTTCGTAAATGACGTCACCCAAGTATTACCATTTTAAGGATCCAGTTTTATTACTGCATGTCACGGACATACGTATATGGCTTAAAAATGGTAAGGGATCGTTCGTAAATGACGCCATTCAAGTATTATTATTTTTTCCATTTCATTTCAATAATTTAGGGATAGCCCATAAATGACGTCACCCAAATTATTACTAATGTATGACCCTTTAACTTCATGTCGTCACAATAACTCAGGGATGGTTTGTAAATGACTTCATCTATATTATAACGTATTTTGTACGACTTCACTCCCATGTCATCACTATAACTCAGGTATGGTATTTAAACGATGTCAACCAAATTATGACCAATATTTTACCGACCCACTCCTATGTTATTTTAATTTAGGAATCGTCCACACGCAATACCCACCAAATTATTAAGTATTTAGTAACATGCCACCCCATTTCGTTGCAACAACTCAGGTATGGCCCATAAATGATGTCAACCAAATTATCCCTTATTTATAACCGGCCTACTCTCATCCAAGAGAGCAAACAAAGATAATTTTTCCCCAGGGTGGCGCGCCTATAGTTTGACATGGTGCATTAGTTTTTCAAGGAAGTTTTTATCCCTAACCCTGCCCCCTTGGTTCCGACATCGGTGTCAAGGATGGTCCATAAATTATGTCAAGCAAATTATCACAAATTTAGTACCACCCTAGTCCAGATTTTAAGCTTCTTTAGAAATGGTTTTGCCTCTCTGTCCACCCAATTTGTCTAGTAAGCTAGCTACTTGTCGCGGTACTATACTGGTTTTATTTGAAATAAGAGTTTTATTGAAAAAGTGATGTTTAGGAATAACTTTTGCTGTTTCAATTAAATGTTTATACTACATAGATCATTTTATAGCGTTACTGTAATTACCTTCCTCCTTTGTTGAAGACAATGTTTTCTGAAGCTTAGCATTTACTTTGGGCCCCGGTCGACAAATCCAAATTACATTTTTGCTATGTATCAGGACATATACTTACACTGATATGTTTCTATTTAATAATTTATCAACCTAATAATAAAATTCAAATAATTCGTCCGTCGGTCCGCTGTCCACCTCTCCCTCCCCAACATTCGATTACCTACAACATGTCAGGCCTGCCAGAAACAGCTGCCCCCCCCCCCTCCCAACCCTCTCCCCTTTTGCCGATTGTTTTGCAACATATTGCACATTGTGTGCTGACAGATTTAATGCAGATCTACACATTCTACATAGTATTAAAATTCAAATAATCTATCTATCTACTTACATAAGAATAAATTACAATGCAAAACAATCGGATGTTTGGAAGAAGAGGGGAGGGGGGCAGCATATTGACGACAGACGTTGGTCGGCAGAATTATTTAAAATTACGAAGTTTGTAGATGATACAGTTATCTAAATCAATCAAAAAATTGTCGCCGCCAACTACTTGCTTACGTCAGCAGCCAGCAGGACGGGCCGATTTACTGGTATTTATATTATTATTTGTAGAATCCTTGTAAAATTATTATTTTGTCTGGTTTATGTTGGCAAAATAGTCTTATTAACGTATTCCTTGCTTGAGCTAAGGTTGTAATCATGCCTGTTCAACGGCTGATAGGTAGCCGATTGGAAGTTTACGCGGTAGTAGACGCGGTTTACCGTAGATATCTACGGTAGCCGATTTACCGCAGTAGACACCGACTCATTTTCTTAAACCCGTGCATCCCGTGAAATATTTTGGCATAAGTTTACATATATTGTAATGCTAGAGCATTGCTGAGTGGAATATCGTCGACACAGAATCAAATCTAACTATCTCCATTTTGGACTAAAATCAAAACTGACTATCTCCATTCAGCACTAAAAGCAATTCTGACTATCTCCATTTTTTATAAAATTCAACTTATGTGATGTGTCAATGATACTTAAGAGGTTAGTCATTCAGTTCTGAGTACCATTGGGATCATCCACACATGACGTCATTAAAAAATCTACATTTTAGGACCCTATGATCCCCCCTCTCATCAGCTTCACTGTTTCGAAAATGTTAATACTTAATATGTAATGTCATCACTACCCAAATTAACTGCGCGACCCGACCTGCGAAGTTATTTAAGGACATTAAAGGGATCGTCTATAAATGACGTCAAGTATGAATGCAAAAATTAAAGGGGTCGTTCATAAATGACGTCTATGGTCGTTCCAAACATTGAAATTGTCCTCCACAGACCTCATTTATGCACAACCCTATCAATGTTCAGAACGACCATAGACGTCATTTATGGACGACCCCTTTAATTTTTACAAAAATCATTCACGTCTTTTATGGACGACCCCTTTAATTTTTGCCACGATCATTGACGTCATTTATGGACGGCACCTTTAATTATTGCAACGAGCATTGACATCATTTATGGACGATCCTTTTAACGATTGCAACAACCCTTGACGTCACTGGTGGAGGATCCCTTCAATGTAGAAACTCAAAGTGAAATAACCGACGGTGGAAAACCGACGGTTTTTGAATCGGCTACCGACCGAAACGGCTTACGCGTTACGTTCTGTTGTTCAGGTCGGTAGCCGTAAACAGGCATGGTTGTAATCACTTTTAAGGTAATAAGGTTTTTTTTAAAACGCTTTTCGTGCCGAAAACAAAAACGAAAAGTGCTCTTAACATAGAAAATCAGCTCCGGAGTAAAGAGCCGACGCTAGGCGGTGAGACAAAGCAGACCAAAGCAATACCCATCAATGTGCATGCATACGCCATAACTATAGAGCGGTACGGTAAAGCTGTTTCCTTTCGGCCAGCAGATTCTTCAAGTCTGGAGTTTCCACTTCAGTCGCAATTGTGGCAACCAACCTAACTTTTTGAGTTCATTCGCTTTCAAGCTATTCGTGGCAGCTTAGCAGCTCAGCACAAATTTAAACTTCAAACTGTCAACAATATATAGCTTTCATACCTATACTATTTAGTAAGTAACATTACATTACACATATAATATTAACAATTAATTACTACCTGGTAAAGGTGTTCGGTGTTCAAAATAAAACACTCATCTATGAACTACAGGAGTAGAAATCGAAGGTAATTTTGAACTTTGATAAAAATAGGTGGAGCCAGGATCATTTGTTAAAGTAGTGTATCGTAAACTACCTTTACCGGTTACAAGCTGGAAGCTAACGGGAAATTTAAAATTAATGCAGTTACTATCATCAATTAAGCCTATGTAAGTAGCCTGATACTCACAAAGATGTCTGGTTACCACCTGCTTTACTGCTATAATTTACTGATTTGAATAAACGTAACTTAGGTATTCATTTTTTCGTCAAGTGACAATATATAAAGAAGTAGTAGAATTGCACTATTGTGTTTCGGGTTTACCCATACACATAGCTGTTTATTTTGTGATTTAGTCAGACTCGTGAGACGGAACATTTGGAAGTTCCGCTCGCTGAGCCAGTAATTAATCTTAAACTATACTATGGTCTTTTTGCTGACCTTGCTATGGATATAATACTAATTAGCGTATGTACGCTTTTGTAACTCTAGATTATACTAGTAATAACCAAATATTGGATGTGCTGATTTATAAGGCCTACAGAAGTATATAGTATCTAGTCCTTGCTCCGGTGTCAATAGAAGATAGGAAAAGACGCTCACCTCCTCATCACCTCTAACTATAATGCGTCCTTCCTTATAAGACGATGTTCTTGATAGTGCAAGCGGCAGGTTCGGAGGCGAGTGCAGACGCATGTGACCAGTAGTTGGCAGAGAGAGAGTAGGAGCAGGGGGCAAGGCCCCGTGAGCACATATGGCATCGAGGAGAATCATCTACAAACGTAAGATGATCGTTCACTCGAAGCTGCCCCAACTCCCCCATCGACCACACACCCCTCCATAGCCTCCCGCCCCCCTCCACCACTCCCATTCTTAGGTATGAGAACACACAGTAGGATAACACACCGCAAGAGCTTAGTGTTAAGTATTTTTCACATTACGTTCATTAAAATCCCCTATTCAGTGTCAGACCGTTAGACCATTGAACCACCACACCACCAAGCTCTTCAATGCATAAAGAATTACTAAACATAGAATTACGAATGACGGTTGATGAGATAGAAATGACGAGACAAAAGAACGGGTACAGAGCCTTAATTTTAACTTTAACGTTACGCTTTTAATATTAGTTACTACAATACTAACACGCGTTAATATATTAATCAAAAATTCGTTTTATTATTACTGACGACTCAATTTAGTGTTATAACTTGTTCACAAAAAACAATTGTTCAATACAATCAAACTTTCAAACTTCGATTGTGCACAAGCACAAAACGCATCCCAGTCAGACAGCAACTAACAAAAACAAACCTGTTTTTCCAGTCCTCACTACAAACGTATTCTGAACAATCTCCGGTTAATACAATTCATTGTATGCACAACTCCGTTTGTGCACATTATCTTATCCAAAAATATAAGTCGTCACAAAAAATTGTGAAAAAATTACTACACTAACAAGGGAATGGTTTCACATGTTACCCGCCAATTTCAAAACCTGCCACGTACAAAAATCAGGCATGTTTTGAATAGCATAGATATAGATCTAAAGCAACTCGACCGTATTTTGCGTTTTTCGGTCACAGTGACCCGTTAAAGTTTTAAAAAATTCTTTTGGATTTTTGGCACCCTGTAGCTTCTACATTTATTATCCGATTTTGACAAAATTTGATTTTTTCTAATCCTTAGACAGTTTTCTACAAAGCAATTTTAGGATATTTTTAAATTCGAAATTTTATATTTTGTTAAAAAAAATGGAAAAAAATACTTTTGAGGCCTACTTATGTATATCGGTTTTTTAACTCCCGTTATACTTCCCCTACTTGAATTTCCCATTTTATTAAATTTGTGGTGGCACGCACGGTTTTATTGTTTTAGCGGGAAGGACGGGAGGTGGTAAGAATTTTCCTGCGACAAGTGGTCTGAGTATGACCGGTGAAGACACAATCAGGCTTCGAAACCGCGGCTGGGAAAAAATGGTGACAGTGCGAATGCTTCTAGTACAACAATGATTGTTATGAGTGGACTGGATATCAGCGGTATAGATAAGAGTTGTACGGGTACAAGAAGCACGGGTACGAGTTGCATGGGTACGTCCGGTAAATCGGCCTCAATTTGCAATCTATGGCATTTGATCAGGTGATCATGCAGCTCCTTCTCAAACTCGAGTTTTTCCAACTTTGGCCGTTTCTATAATAATAAAATTAATACCAACTCGTAACGTTCTTTACAATATATACGCATGCATTTCTCAAATCAAATTAATGTTGGTATTGATGTCCATTAAATTTGTTAAGTTAACCTACCTGTTTACGGAATGAACCCATGTTGGACGTAGACTCGTAATCGTCCTCATCACTTAATAGTGGCTCAACATTCTCTTCTTCTTTACGGTCTGCATCATCACCACTGTCATCGCTGTCATCGGTGTCAGGCACATAGACGTCCTCCTCCTCCTCCTCTTCTTCTTCTTTGCCTTCTTTGTCTGCTTCTTCTGCTTGTTGCACTACGTTCATGTGCACTTTGATTGCTCCATCGGTACTATTCAATGGCCCCTCCTGAGAGTCTGCAGCTGTAGTATACACAAACTAATTAATAATATGCAATATTCTCACTCTGTGATTACTGATTGACGGTGTTAATTTTTTATGAAAATTGAGTGACAACACAAACAACACCATCATAAAAGTGACATGTACATGCAACTTTTAAATCGTAGTAAATCTAATCTACGGTCACAATTCAGCTCACTTTAATGTGTTACCTAATGACGACGTACCTGTACTTCCAGTGTCAACCGGGACAAGATGCTTGTTGTCGCTCCAGTTCAAATCCTCGCTTCCTAGCGGTTGAGTCGATGAAATTATCATCTGTCCCTATTATCTGCAGTAAATAGTCTTGAGAAGATTGAGTCGATGTGACGAATGCAGCCACTTCAGAGTCCAAGAAAATACTGTCAAAATCTTCCATGGTCACGGATACTTATTAAAATTTTTTATTACTAGGAAATTCCAAAACACTGTTTTTTCGGTCAATCTGAGATACTACACGGCCAAGTACTTACTAACTACTGACGGTTTTCTCGTTTTCACTGCTTAACGTTCAAAGTCTGAAAAGGATGTGGGGGGCGGAGCTCAAAACTGAATAGCGGGAAATCAAAATCGTTCCAGCTCATGTGCTTGCCACTAGATGTCGCCTACACATGTACACGTACAGTAAAATAAGTATGTTGAATGGAATAAACGAAATTTTTTACTGCTTCTCATACCTCAGTTGGTGTAAATATAATAAAATACTTAATATAATTGTTATTTTAATCTTTTAATTATATTTTTAATAATTATAATCACGGCTCATAAATTGGTTACATTTCAAATTTAATCACAAAAATTCACATTTATTCACTCTGTTTAATTCAAGTTGGCGTCGTTTTGTGGCTGTGGAGGTGGGATGTATTCGTTGAAGACAAAGCCGGTGTTTCTGTACTCTGTGTTTATAAAGATTTCTGCAAACGTATTGGATCGAGCTTGGGAGAGACCGGTGCTTTGGGTGTGATAGAGGCAGATTGTGGGATAAACAAGGATGCTGTATTTACTTGCTGGACTGAGAATAATTTGGATTCTGTAGGAGAAATTGGGATGGTTATGAGAGTTGAGCCTTGGACTGATTTGGGAGAAAACGTAGTGCCATTGGGTCCATTGGGCTCGAGTGGTCGCGTCCTGATTAATCGCAATGGTCCAATGAATCTTTTGAAACATAGGAAATTCGAATTTTTTACTGATTACCATGAGAAGATTAAGGCATTGTTGGGGTGTGTCAAAGCTGGGAGTATTTACTTGATCCAATTGGGAAAGAAGAAGGAGAAGCGTGAGGCTGAGGAATTTCAGTTGTGGCAAAACCACTCGATGATGCCCATTTAGTGGGATGAGCCCAATCACCGAGTGCAACTCAGGGCATGGGATCATTTCCAGGTGCGTGAGCATGTCAAACGATTTCTGGAGCAGCGCTTGCAAATTAACTGAGAAAATTGCAACTAGACGCTCTTGAATAATTTTAATGTCCGCGAGGCCTCCAGGGACCATAGTCCCAAACTAGTTTTTCGTTGTCAATCGCGAGATGATTTGCATAAACTCGAGTCAGAGCATCCATTAGTTGCCAATTGCAGGTCAAATTGTCGACTTTTAGCCGCTCGGTATGGTAAAATGACACCTCCTGTCTTCTATGCAAATATTCATCGGCAGTATTATTGGAGAGGCGGAAGATTGGAGCCCGTGTGTACGTTATTAGTGCGTAGACTCCTCCAACAGCGTCGTCCTGAAATGCGCACCTAATCAGTTCATCCTGATCCTGACCATTGAGAAATTGATGATCCATTGTAAATAGACTCCATAGAACGTTACGTTCATCTGCAGTCAGCTCCATCCTTGTCTGCAATTAATACAAAACAGATATAGCAATTAAACAAATGAAGTATTTCAATTGACTATTAAATTGACCTTACTACTGACCAACTAATTAGTAATAATCTATTAAATAGTTAAAATTACTCAAGATCCAGGTAGTACAGGTTATAAATTAAGGCAGGTTAACCTGAACTTAATTCTCTGGACGTGTTGTCACTACATGTAGCTGCGTACGACTGATTATTTACAATCTGCCCTGGGTATTACTAGCTATTGTAAACTAATATTACAAACTAGTAATGGTTAATTTATGGTTTATTTAATCTAATGAGGCCAAATAAAAATTAAAAACTATTCATTGCATAAAAGATTTACTCACAAGTCTAATTTAGTATAGTTGATGCACGCATGTGTAATTAAAGAATCAACTTACCAACTAATGAAGATACTTTATGTTCTTTAAGTCACTGGTTGCAGAGAAAAACCCGGTGATCTTGCGTCTGAAGATGGATTCGCTTCCTCTCCTCCCGTCCACTATATCGCTCAAGTTAAATATGTCTCCGAATCTAAATCTGTAAATACACAATGCAGGTTTTAATAACAACTTGATTAAATGTACATGAATTTAATCACACTAGAAAATTAGAGATGTAAAGATGCTGACAATACGCAGTAGTTAGTGGCTGCGTTGACTGTGTGCGTATAGGAAAATGTACTACTCTTAATTATGCTTTTCCAAAACCATGTACGCCTGTATGTAAATGCGGAAAATAATTATTTAATGTAATGATTTCTCTTTAATGTAATTACACGGGGTAACTCACCAATTGTTGAATTCCGAAAAAAGTATTCGCCTGAGATTAAGCACACTAGTGTTAAAGATGAGCCGGTCCGTCGCTTCCTCTCGCTCAGTCTTGATCTCACTGGTTTTCTCACTGGTTTTCTCACTTTAGATCTCTCTATATGAATTAATGGACACTTGTATTTCGAGTAAATACGTTACTTATGAAAAGTAAAAGATACTACAATTAAGTAAAGTTTTGTGAAGAAATTGGTGAGTTTAATTAACTGGATCACTGAGAAAATTGCAAATGCGACTGTGCGCCATGAATGATGGTCGATGAATGGGTGCGTATTAGAAAATGGACTACTTGTGCTTTCACTTTCACTGTTTTGGTTTTCCAAAAAATTAATACTGAAATGCGTACTGCAACCAGATTAAGAATTATTAAGAACAGCGTACAATTTGTACTTTTATATTATATTTACTATTACTTATGACGTCAGGAATTATTTCATGTGTGACCAGTAATATTTTTATTTCATGTGTTACAGTAAAAATGATTGATGATGAAATTCAAAAAATTGCAGTTTATAATTAAAAATATTTTAGTATTACCAAAATACAGTATCTGATTTATTTTACAGTGAAACAACATGTATTCGAATATCAATCTTGAGCCAGTCATTACCGAACCACTAAATAATAGGTAATATTTTAAAATCTGTGTATAGAAAAGGAGCAAGATAAAAAATATCATATTCAAATATCTCGTCAATTTTTGAAAGCTAATAATAATATACGAATAACATATAGATCAAGCCAAGAGTGTGCTTGTCACAACTGGGAATTCACACACTGGATAAGATTTTAATACCCAAGGAGTTTTTGAAAAAAGCTACAGGTAGGCAAAAGGGGGCTTAACTTTTAGTAAAACTCGAATCGATTCATTACAAGATGATGCGACCCAACCCATCACACTTTTTTGCTTTTTGACCATTTTGAGGAAATGAGTTCTTCGTAAAGCTGACAATTTTTCCTGGAGGCCTGACTTGCGATAAACCTTGATGACGTCAACGCTCCCAAACAGAAAATCTGTTAGGTACAAGCATAGCTGGTTCGACGCATGTGGAAACGTTAAATTCGCAAACCGAAAGAGACCGACCAGTGAAATTAGTGCTTCTCCAAAGTTTGTAGTTCCGCTGACGCACACTTTGCCCACACGAACAGACGCAATTATCCCTTCCCTTGATTCTCCAGTCTTGACAATTTCCATTGTTGGAAACCCGGACACAACAGGGAGTACATCCCTATTTGCCTGTAACAAAAAATAAATAAGGAACATCAATCAATCATTTCAATGTCGTTATAGCACATGCACGATACTGTCTTGAGTATCTACAAATTAAGACACTCACCTTTTTGAACTGAATACTTTCTTGCATAGTTGTCTTTGTGTTAAACCGTCCCACCAATTTCTGCAATGCCTCGAACAAGCCTTTGTCACTCTCGACTCTTAAGCACTGCGAGATAAATTTGGACGCGTTCGTCTTGAAGAGCTTGTATTGTTTTAGTCCCATCAGCAGCTGGAGTTCCACTTCGATCCATTGAAAATGTGTGAGTGCCTTATTCGAAGAAAACAAGATTGAGTTGAATCCATTCTTTTGAAATGCAGCTGATCTTTGGGAGTAATTGCTAATCCACTTTCGAATTTCTTTCTTTTGAAGTCCTGATTGAAAGTCACCAAGTGCTGTTTCACACGGCTGGTTTCCCGTAACAGGACTGAACTCAAAATTAAAGTCATCAAAATCAAAATTGAAATCACAATCACGAAATTAAATAATAACTTGATTTATATACTACATGTTTCAATACTTACACTGTTTTGTATACGAGCGTGATTTCAGAATTGGACATGAGACCAGCCTTGAACTGCTTCCTATTAAACTTTAAATTTATATTCTTCCTCTTTTTGGACAGGTGGTTTTTTAGAGCTGTTCTGAAGTAGCTCGACTAATTGATAAATAAAAGCACGATTGGTCTCGGTAAATAGGTGACTAGGTACAAACATATTTGGCATGGCTGGTGCTGCTGCAAGAAGTGCCGGTAGAAGTAGTGCTGGTGCGAGTGATACCGGTACGATTGGCATCGATACGAATGGTACTGGTGCAAGAAATACGGGTATAAGAAATAGAGACTAGTAACATTCAATGTTAACGACATCCGTTTATGAAATGCTTACACCAACGAAAACAGGGTATTTAAAATTATATTTAAATCACGCCATTTATGGACGACCCCTAACCATCATTAACATATATAAGTATGTGCATGACATGTAGTTAAAATAGGTTGTATAAGCTTTTACTTCCATTTAATATCATTGGTGAATGTCCATGTTGTATTCCAATAAGTAACACTTTTGAAATCGTCTAGTAGTGACTTTACCGGAAGGGTCAAGCGGTCTGCTTGGTGACTAGTTACATCCCATGTCAACGACATCAGTTTAAGAAATGGTTACACTAATGAAAGCGGGGTACTTTAAATTACGATATTTAAAGCACGTCATTTATTGACGATCCTCACAACCTATAAGCTATACAGGTATGTACATAACGTGCAGTTAAAAAAATTTGTAATAATTTCTTACCAAAAAAAATGTCTACAGTCGCCGACGAAAAACATTAGATTGACAGTAAGTGTATATGATAGCATCAGCTATGAGAGATGAGATTGTCACTGTGACTGGTGACCGTAATGAAGCATGAGAGATATAATTAATTGTAAGTTAATTATTTATTGAACACCAATTAAGAAAAGATGCCGAAATTGGCTACAGAGAAAAACACGTCTGTTGTCACTCAATTCTTAACTCTTACTTGAAGATAGAATGCAAAAAGGGAACCGCGTGGGCGGCTGGCGAGTAAGAGAAGGATGCAAAAATTAACGGACAAATTATTCTAGGAATTTAGACGCTAGATGAAGCTTACGATATCCGACATATTAATTACCTTGAAGAATTCTGAGTAATTAATTTTTCAAAACAGATATTACAGAATAATAATTAATTTTAGGAGTAACAACTCTAACTAAACCATCTTGACCGGGATGTAGAACTTGCATTCGTCCTAGGTTCCACTTGCAGGGGGGAAGACGATCATCCTTGATAAGAACTAGGTCGTCTACTTTGACATTTTCCTTTTCGTGTCTCCATTTATTTCTGGTTTGCATTGATGACAGAACTTCAGACTGCCACCGCGACCAATATTGTTGAACACATTGTTGAATTTTTTGCCACCGGTTTAGACCAGCAGGATTTAAATCGATCAAACTAGGTTTTGGTACAGATTTCATAGGTCCAAGTGTAAGGAAGTGACCAGGGGTCAACGCGGTGAGGTCACTTGGGTCCGAGGAAAGTGCAGAGAGTGGCCTTGAGTTCAAACACGATTCAATTTGAGCTAGGCACGTGGCCATTTCTTTGTAGGTCCAAATTTGAGATCCAAGAATTTTCTTTAATTGAGATTTCATTCCTTTCACTCCTGCTTCCCAAACTCCTCCCATGTGAGGGGATAACGGAGGTATGAAATGCCACTCGATGCCTTGATCAGTAAGGTATTTTGCGACGATTAAATTATGATTTTGGCTAACTGCTAACCGCTTTAACAGTTGTGGTTCCTTGTTCGCACCAACAAAGTTTGTCCCGTTGTCCGAGGAAATAGAACGAGTATTGGATCGACGAGCAATGAACCGCTTTAAAGCTGCAAGAAAAGCTTCAGTAGTTAAATCAGAAACACACTCTAAATGAATAGACTTTGTAGCCATACAAACAAAAACAGAGATGTATCTCTTGTAGGTTTTTTGACCACGGCCCTTTGAAACACGAAGGAGAATGGGACCAGCGTAATCTAGTCCAGTGTTGTAGAATGGTGAATGAGCTTGAAGTCTGGCTGGTGGTAAGTTTCCCATTAGTAGCAGACCGGTACCAAAAACAAGTAACACACCGGAGTATAATGTAAAGAACAACAGTCCGACCAGAGAGGATCCAATATTGTTGTTGTAGAGTAGACAAAAGTAGCCTGGGTCCTGCGTGTAGA
>JAQFZE010002593.1:0-14228 GCA_034695245.1 Dicyrtomina saundersi | reverse complement strand
GCCCACTGAAACCGGAAACCTTCCCCAACACCTCTGTCGTCCGATTTAAACGTTATTATGACTGGATCATTTCTTGGTTTAGAAATATTATATCCCAACATTCTTGGAGTTGACCCACACAACCTGTAAGACCTTGATTTCACTATAAAAGTTAACAATTGTTAGCCCTAAGAAACACGCTTTCAGAGTTAACCATTGTTAAATCTAAAAGCGAGTTTCTTAAGGCTAACAATTGTTAACTTTTTTAGTGAAATCAAGGTCTAAAAAAGTAAAATAATGTTAGAATATACTTGTCAATCATAAAAACCACGCATTTTAAGTGATTACATGTACTTAAATAAATGTAGTAACCCTCTGCCAAACACGAGTTACACGCTTTTCAATATATACGAGCAACAAATAAGTTGGTCTAATTTTCACCATATGATATCCCAAACCTGTATGTCAATGTCATGGACATTTACAAGGCGAATTGATAATTAAATAATTAACTAAAAATAAAATAATTGCAGTTAAAACTTACGTTGTATTTTTATACCAAGCGCCTCCGCCAGATCCAAAGCCATACAGACTGACACTGTCTACAGTGCAACCAACTGAGTCCTCAATTCCTTTGTTCACAAATTCACAATCCACAAAATAGATGAGTACGAACTTGAAGTGTTCTGCATAGCTATACTTGGTCTAGCTTTGAGCACAATCGTTGTTCGTTGGTTGTTCTTGTACGACCCCCCGTCAACTGGGTACCTAAATAGCCCTGCATTCCCATCAATGAAGTAGTTTTCAAAATTGTAAATTGAACTTTGTTCCTCGCCTCCACTTTGAAATGACAACTGGAAACCGAGTCCAGGATAAGGATATGTTGAGACAAAATGTAGAAACGCTACCGGTCCTGGGATTTCGATAGACTGCGGGACGATCGAGTAAGGTCTGTGAATTTAAAATCGTTAAACGCTCTTTTATGTATTAAAATGATAATTAAAAGGAATATATTAGATGCTTAAAACTAGAAACATTCTACATATCGCATGCCAAAACAAGTATTTTGTATTTAAGTATGTTTCTGTGGTGTAATAGTGGTTGTTACGCAGTTACAAATTTACATACGTGAACATGCAATCACTGCAGATTAAGATAAAAAATGTGAATAACATAGGACTGACCTACCGTAAATGAAGTTACATCATTACCTGCCATATACAAGGAGCTAAAAATTAAAGTATTTCGCACTCTCCAAAAGCATAAAAAATAAAAAATTTCAAGATATAATTAGTCAGAATAAAACAGTATTTGTAAACTCACAGCTTTATCCAAGTGAATGAATTGAGAGCGTCATAATTTGACTTGTTGAAAAATCCAACCGAGATATAGTTTACCATGTTACCTGGGTAAAGAAAGTAGGTTTCAATATTTGTTAGTTTAATGACACTTCTGTTCGCTGCATGAATCGTCCAAATGCAGCTCTCATAGTGGCTAATTGGTTTTCCAAATTTGTAGGAATGGTAGCTTGGCTCCGAAGACGCTTCTAGCACGCCTCCGCACTCCGCATTGACTGTCATCGTCTGCTGTAAGTTAGTTAATAATTTGGAATAAAAAGATGACACATGCACAAATTGTATCTTAGATTATTTGAAATAATTCTTAAAAAATTCAACTTTAATGAATATTTTTAATTTACCTGCTACTTCCTGCTTCAAGTACTCACTAATTGTAAGAGTATTTACTGCTGATTGTAACTCATTTGTTTGAGAAATTGACAAGGACGCCAACGTCGTTTGAATCAAACAAGCAACCCACAAAGCCGCGATCAACATCAGTATGGATTTATGGTACATTTTACCTACGCAAAAATGTTTAGCTTTGTTCTCTGAAAGTTCAAAGTTTGTGTAAGAACTTTATCTTTAATAACTGTAAGTCTTCTAGTTATACCTAATTAAACGTGACTTAAATATGCCTGTATGTTACTGTACAGGTTCTAGCTAACGTTCAACGTAAAAACCTTTCAGCCAAGTTTGTATATAGTAAATACTTAGTCTCAACGAAACCTCACTGAATTAAGTTATGAATTATATGTCTCCTTTTATACAAAATTTCAAGCTAAATTACAATTTGATTGACACTGAAGCTTCAGCGTGCTGTTATACCAATAGATAATAATCCATGGTGGCTTAACTAATTTTTAAAAAATGGATATTTTCATTAATTTTCAAGCCCACATTTTCTAATCAGAGCTTACAACTGATCAACGTCAAAAACAGTGACAAATAAATATTAAAAAAAAACTGTTGTGATGCAATTGAAATTAGCACACCTGTCAATCATTTTTAAATCCTACATCTTTTACCAGATTTTATCTAAGGCCTTTAACTAAGTAAGCTACATCACGATCATTTTTTGTGCAAATTAATGTGGGTTTTTATAAAAAAATGTTTTAATATTTAATTAATCAAATTCAAATGTATTAACTACTAAAAAAAAATAACTGCTTTCATGGTGCAATAAAGTTATTGAAGGACATTAAATCTGTTAAGGCTCACGCTTTATATCATCATTCTAATAATAAAATTCAACTCCTCTTTTGTTCGGCACATAAGGTTCTTCATTCATAAACAGCACATACCCTAGGCTTAAATGGGTATATTAACTTTTATTCCAGTGTAGCAAATGCCCGATCACCGTTTCTAGATTTCCAGTGCAAGCTAGGTTATTTGCCCTATATAGTTTAACGCATGTTATATACTTTTATTTTTAACCATGATAAATTCCGTCCGCAAAACGGACCGGTACACTTGTATTCATATGTTTAAGGTTCTACTTAAAACTTAAACTGTACTTATTAAGATATTCCGATTAAATTTATATTTTAAGATATTAGGAGTAAAAGGAAGGAGCTAAGCATAATTTGTTGATTTAATTATTTCCACGATTAATTGTGTCATCTAAAATCTGTTTCTCTGTAAAAATCTTGTTGGCATAATTTTACAGCCTTAACCTAATTAACAGTATGCTACATGGTTATAGAGCTCAAAATATGAGTGCTAAAAAAACACTTTATCTCAAACTAGACAGGTGTTATTGATTACTGTTATTATATACTTGACATTATTACGGAGTACAAATTCTAATGTGTCAACAGATTTGAAAATGGGTTAATATTTAATGGCATAAACGACAGCAATTTAATCATGTGTCAATCATATTATGCACATATCTTAAAAATATCCTGTGCTAATTTGAAAACAATGCTTTTGTGTACTACATACTCTGACAAATACGATTAGATTAGTACGGCTTCCCTGTCTAACAATAAATGCAAAATACAACAGTTTGTGATTAGGTAAAAAAATTTCCACTGCGGCATAAAATTCCCCAGGCACATATTGAATTACATAGCGTGTTCATTAAAGAGAATTTAATATACTGTATTACTATCATTCCTTTAAATTATAGGCAACGCTAGGAAATCGAGTGTTTGTGATTTACATTCAGAAAGGGGTGATGGAATTATTACAGATTACAGATTATAAAATGCATGTGGCTACGAATTCAAGTGGCATTTATGCAACTAACGAGCAAACTTTGCCAATGTGTTTTTTAGTTTTTCAATTTAACATTTTTTTTCGAAAAGAGCATCGTAAAAAACTAAAAATCGCTTAGCAACATGCTGCGCACATAAAAACATTTTCAGCAAAATAATTGTTTTTTAATTTCAAAAATGGTCAAAATTTCAGATTCTGGTTTTTTCCACTAACGTAACCATAGCAAATTTAAGTTATCACCTGTATGAATTATGAAATTATCAATAATTTTTAAATGGACTCTCACGAGCTGTCGTACTTCACGTAACTCATTCAAAAGCTTGTCATAACTGCAGAATGTTCTATCTGCGCCAATATAAAACCAAATAATTTAGCTTAGGCTTGCATTGCATTGTTGGATGTGCAAAACAATTCGTTATATTGCATTGACATATTGTTTTCATTTGAAGAAATTTCACTTTTATAAATTACGGTAAGTATCAAAAGGACTCATGTTCATTTTTAGCTAAAAACAAAATCCACTATCTGCAAAACAACTAAAGTATCATGTCACTCCAAGCATGTACATACATGAAGCAATTTCCAATTTTTGAAAGCAGGTAGTTAGAATGTTTTGCAGCTTGAAACAAGCATTTGTATGCTTATATCTCTATATATTTACAACAAGATCCTTTAAAAAACAGGTTATTAGAACATCACAAGTACCTGTGATTTCTTATATGTTCTATAGTTACGTTATTGGAAAAAATCAGAATCTAAAATTTCGGCCATTTTATAAATTACAAAAGAGTTATTTTGCCGAAAACATTTTCGAGTTCGCAGCATGTAGTTAGGCGATTTCTAGTTTTTTACGATGCTCTTTTTGAAAAAAAATAATACATTACAAAACTAGAAAACACATTAGCGAAGTTTGCTCGTGAGAAGATTAACCGGAAATCATAATTAAAAATTATCATTACTACATAGTCGTTAGTATTAGAATAATAATATTACATATTTCATTCTAAGTTGTAGAATGTGTAATTATACAAGAGTTCACTTTAATGTAATTTACTTGTATCCGCTCGGCAATCAGTACAATCTATGACGTCACATCTAGTATATATACCACGATGGGAAATCATCTCATCAGTCCGGGACCAGCTATGAGATGGCTACTAAATGTATCATTGAGTGCCATTTTCTTCTGGATTCAAACTTTTTTAGTAAGACCAGATTATGAAAGAACCAACAATTGAATCATTTAGTGTTATGCTCTCCCACACTCATCATGAAAACAAAACCAACCTGATGGTCCTACCATGGAGACGTAAAAACTCTTGTAGATCAGTTCCTATCAGACACATCAACGTATGGGCAACCAAGCGTTTTACTACGGTTTCCTGGGGGAGACAAATGGAACAATGCTGCTGCCGCCCACCACTGTCTTCAACAGAGCCATTAAAGATCGCTAACTCTAATCTAAATTCAACATGCAAAAACGTGCCCCACATTGTAGCAGAGTCACTGTTTAACCCTGACCACGGTTAACCAAAACCTAAAAGGACTGCCAAAATTTGGGCCGCAACAATAGGTAAACCGAGGAAGGCAGAAACAACAATATACTGTGCACACACGTATTTAACATGTTGTTTTGTGTTATGTATTTAACGACAATGTAAACAATATGTTGACCTTGATCTGACTCGAATCTCCTTTTGGTGCTAAAAACCAAACTGACTGTTACCATTACCATTTCCATTATTCTCAAAATATTAATAAACGGATGCAAAAAGCTATATTTATATGTGCCAATGCACCATATGATGTAGACGCTTTTATTTAAGGCCAAGGGGTCATCCATAAATGACGTCACAAAAAGCATTGCTCTTTCAGAAAACACGTACCTACTCCCTTTATCAATGCTTAGCTATCACAAGCCTTGTCATTATTACAAAATATTTATGTCATAAGCCCTGAGTTATTAAATAGTAGTAGTAGTAGTAGTTTTGATTTATTGCGTTTTTGGGCATTGCCTATACACAAATCATAATTTTACAATTACTTCAATTAGTTATATATGAGAAAACTCTCGTTTTAGATTTATGTTTTATAATACGTATTTTAACAATTTAGGTAGTAAATATTCATCATAATTAATAAGTACCGTATTTCCTCTAATAGTAGGCGGGTCTCTAATAGTACGCGGGGTGTAGCCACCTCAGTTTGGATAGTACGCGAGTCTATTTAACACACGATTAAATGGCAGAGCGCGGGTCTCTATTAATGAGCGGGTCTCTAATTATACGCGGGGGGTCGAGGCTCAAGTTTGGATAGTACGCGGGGCGTACCATCAGAGGAAATACGGTAGGTAAATTAATTGAGTATGAATATGTCGGTTGTCGTCTGTGAATTCTTCAAGCTACTTCATTTTTCTAATTGTAAAATGAGGGAATAATTTTGTATATCTTAATATCCACATGCTTAACCAATAACCAATGCTGAAACTGCTTCTTGTTATTTCAAACTCATATATAAATGTACTTTGTTATTGCTGCAACAACTAAAAGAATGATAAACAAATGTAAATAAAAACTTATAATGCTGAAGTACATGAAGAAGGCTGCCAGGGAAGACTTGCATCGAATACATTGTATATTGTATTGTCTACAAAGATACGAACTTAAGTAGCTACGTAAATGATTTTGGAGGTGAGTATTATCTGAAGTAGCTTGAGTTGCATGGTCCAATGTCCCAGGCTGAGAGTGCGGTATTTGATTTATGTCCATACATCTGACTTGGTCACAAGCTCATCGTCAATCAATAACATTCTTTAGCGGTTTTTTAACTTTTTTTCTCACTCACACTTTTCTGTAAAAACCATTATTTCACCACATTCACCTTGATTATCTGTCACTATATTTATCAGCCTTATAAAATTCTGGAGTGATTTGTTTTTCTCGAAGCAGAGATGAGCAACCACGCCAAAATTCAAATTTTCATTCATCTTTCAAATCTTATAAAACAAATCTCATAAATGACGACGTCATTTATGTACGCCCCCTTTAGTATGTTGTAACAATTGCGGCACAATGAATACAATAAATGCATAAAAGTAAAAATACGAAGCTTGAATCTGTGCAGTTGCGGTAGTTACGCCGGGGATTTTTAGTGGATTCAGAAATAGTAACAAGAAGATGAAGGCATGGCTTATGACACAGAAATATCAGTTGAAAATATGATTATATATAAATTTTTATCGAAAGTAAATTTTGAATCTGGTGTCCACGTGAAAAGTAATCCCTGGATGAGTTAGCCTGACAAGCCCAGGATCTAGAGTGACAGTCACAAGTGCCGTCCTAGGCAATATTTACTGTATCGGGTTATTAGTTGACATGCTCGGCATTACTTACAATAGAATAAATATGCCTAAATCGCATACTCATTAGTGTATGTATATGCCATACTGAATTCATATTTAGGAAAAATTGAGGTAAAAATGATGAGGTTAAATTCAACCTTAATTAGTTAGATCCTAATCAAAGTAAAATATGGACTTATATCAAATCTAATTTTAAATGCTATTTAGCGATTTTACTAAGTGTGTGGTATTACAAACCAAAAATATTACCTAATTATTTTTATTCATTTCGTTTTCGAATAATTTATTATAATAATGAATTTGACAAGTGAGGATCACATGGAATTAGTAAGTATAGTCCGCCCACTGAAACCGGAAACCTTCACCAACACCACTGTCGTCAGATTTAAACGTTATTATGACTGGATCATTTCTTGGTTTAGAAATGCTAGTTTCACCTCTACTTGGAGTTGACCCACACAACCTTCAAGAAAGTAAAATAATGCTAGGAAATATTTTTAAATCCTAATAAAACAGTCGCATTAGTAGTTACACGTACTCATGTAAATGTAATAACTTTCTGTCACAAATAAGTTACATGCTTTTAAGTGTATACGAACAACAAATTGGTTGGCCTCATTTTCACCATATGGTATCTTAAATCTGTATGTCAATGTTGTCAAGACGAATTAGTAATTATAGAATTAACTAAAAATAAAATAATTGCATTTAAAACTTACGTTTTATTTTTATACCAAGCGTTTGCGCCAGATCCAAAGCCATACAGACTGACACTGTCTACAGTGCAACCAACAGAGTCCTCAATTCCTTTGTTCACAATAAGCACCGTAGATGAATACAAACTTGAAGTGCTCTGCATAGCTAAACTTGGGTTAGCCTTGAGCACAATCGTTGTTCGTTGGTTGTTCTTGTACGACCCTCCGTCAACTGGGTACTTAAATAGCCCAGCATTTCCATCAATGAAGTAGTTTTCAAAATTGTAAATTGAACTTTGTTCCTCGCCTCCACTTTGAAATGTCAACTGGAAACCGAGTGCAGGAATAGAAACCGTAGATACAAAATGTAGAAAAGCTACCGGTCCTGGAACTTCGATAGACTGCAGGACGAGCGAGTAAGGTCTGTGAATTTAAAGTCGTTAAACGCCCTTTTATGTAATAAAATGATAATTAAAAGGAATATTCTAGATGCTTAAAACTAGAAAAATTCTACATATCGCATGCCAAAACACGTATTTTGTATTTATGTATTTTTAAGTAGTGTAATAGTAGTGGTTGTTACGCAGGTACGAATTTATATTAGTCAACATGCAAACACTGCAGATTTAGATTAAAAATGCGAATTACAGGAGACTGACCTACCGCGAATAGAATTACATTATTACCTGCCGTAAACATAGGACTAAAATCTAGAATTATTTTGCCTCCCTCAACAGCATAAAACAGAAACTTATTAAAGAAATAATTAGTCAGTATAAAACAGTATTTGTAAACTCACAGCTTTATCCAAGTAAATGAGTTGAGAAGGTCATAATTTGACTTGTTAAAAAATCCAACGGAGATATAGTTAACGGTGTTACTACCATAGTAAAAGTAAGTTTCAATATTCGTTAGTTTAATTACGCTTCTGTTCGCAGCATGAATCGTCCAAATGCAGCTCTCGTAGTGGTCAATTGGTTTTCCAAATTTGTAGGAATGGTAGCTTGGCTCCGTTGATGCTTCTAGTACGCCTCCGCATTGGCTGTCATTGTCTGCTGCAAGGTAATTAATAATTTTAAACAAATACTTGACACAAACACAAATTGGTTTCAAGATTATTTGATATACTTTCTTACTTAAAGTCAATTTTACCAAATAGTTTTAATTTACCTGCTACCTCCTGCTTCACGTACTCACTAAGACTGTTAGCTGATGAATGCTGATCACTTGTTTGAGGAATTGACAAGGCTAACGTCGTTTGGATCAAACAAGCAACGAACAAAGCCGCTATCAACATCAGTATGGATTTATGGTACATTTTGGTTACGCAAAAATGTTTGGCTTTGTTCTCTGAAAGTTCAAAGTTTGTGTAAAAACTGTATCTTTAATAATTGTAAGTCTTTCAATTATACGTAATAAAACGTTACTTAAATCTGCCTGTATGTAACTGTACAAGTTCTAGCTAACGTTAAACGTAAACACCTTTTACCACAGTTTTTATTTCGTAAATACTTAGTCTCAACGAAACCTTACTGAATTAAGTTATGAATTGTATGTCTCCTTTTATACAAAATTTCAAGCTAAATTACAATTTGATTGACACCGAAGCTTCAGCGTGCTGTTAAAACAACAGATAACAATTCAGGGTGGCTTAACTAATTAAAAACTGGATATTCGCAAACCTGCATTTTCTAATCAGCGCTTACAACTGATCAATGTCAAGCACAGTCACAAATAAATATAAAAAAACTGTTTTAATGCAATTGGCATTGGCACACCTGTCAATCATTTTTAAATCCTACATCCTTTACCAGATTTTATCTAAGGCCTTTAACTACATACGCTACATCACAATTACTTTTTTTGCCAATCAATATGGGTTTTCCTAAAAAAATGTTGTAATATTTAATCAATCAAATTCAAAGGTGCCAACTACTATCTATAAATTAATTGATTTCATAGTGCACTCAAGTTATTGAAAGATAATAAATTTGTAAAAGCTCACGCTTAATACCGCCATCCTAATAATAAAATTCAACACCTCTTTTTTCGGCCTGGGGTTTGCTTTTAACCTAATTAACTGTATGCTTAATAATTATAGAGCTCAAAATGTGTGCTAGTACTTTAGCTAAAACTTGACAGGTATTAATAATTACTGTTATTATACACTTGACATTATTACGGAGAACAAATTTTACTGTGTCAACAAATTTTAAAATGGGTTAATTTTTAATGACATAAACGAAAGCAATTTAATCATGTGTCAATCATATTATGAACTAATTTAAAAACGTATCCCGTGAAATTTCAGAACAATGCTTTTATGTATTACTACAACATACTTTGACAAATACGATTAGATTAGTACGGCTTCCCTGACTTAGTGCAAAATAAAAATCTAATGTTGATCAGTTTGCATTGTTTGTAATTAGGTGAAACGATTTCCACTGCGGCAAAGGTAGCTACAAACTCAAGTGGCACTTATGCTACTGAGAAAATTAGCCGACCATTGCGTAACTGACCTTAATGTAATCACTAATATCCACTCGGCATGAGAAATCAGTATGAAACTATGACGTCACATCTAGTATATATACCACGATGGACAATCATCTCATCAGTCCGGGACCAGCTTTGAGATGGCCACTAATTGTATCATTGAGTGCCATTCTCTCCCGGATTCAAACTTTTTTTATTGAGACCAGCTATGAGCTAGCAAACAATTGTAACATTTCGTGCTATGCTCTTTCACACTCATCATGAAAACAAAACCCATCTGAGGTTTCTATCATAAAAACGTTGAACATCTTGTAGACAAATGGAACAATGCAGCTGCCTCCCACCTCTGCCCTCAACAGAGCCATTGAAGATAGCAAAATCTAACCTAAATTCAACATCACTTTGGGCCGCAACTTTAGGTATTAGGTGAACCGAGGAAGACAAAGCCAACAATACTATATACTCACGTTTTCAACATGTTGTTTTGTGTTGTGTATTTAACGGCAATGTTAAAATTATTTTAATGTTTAATTCTTTCACAAAAAAAGGAAGAATGGTGGATTCCTATTATATAGATTTAATTAATTTAATATGACTAACAATTGATTTTATGATAAATATGTATGTGTTTCCTAAATTCAAACTTATCATTATTAGATACTGTCTAATTATATATGACTTTTGATAATTTTTTAATTTTAAATTCATACGGTTTAGAAAATTTTCACAATATGAAAATGTTATTTAATTGCTTTTAGTTTTATATATTATAGTGAAACGATATTACTAAATTTAATCTGTACTTAAATATTTTATTACATTAAACTATTTTTGGTATGTGATAATTATGTAGTTCGTAAATTTAAATAATTTGAAGCTAATGTTTATGCAATACTAAGATAAGATATCAAACTAATCAAACAGAAATAATTCAAAGCTAAAGAGGCAGTATGTTAGAATATCAATATACATAGTATAACATAGCAGATCTACGCGAAGCGGAATATTTACAGTTGCGATTTCTACAAACCCCAACAATACCTACTGCTTGTATAGAAAGCTACTGATATTTTTAATAAGAATTCATTTAATTGTCCCACGTTTTATTTTAATATTGTCTTATAAAATTATATTTAAACACATATCGTCGGCGAAGATTTAAATCTGACTATCTCCTTTTTTTTGTTAAAAACCAAACTGACTGTTACTATTTTTGCTAAACGCAAAAATGACTATCTTCATTATTTTCAAAATATCATTAAACGGAGGCAAACAAACTATATGTGCCATTGCAATATTTTATGCAGTAGACACTTTTATTTACGGCCAGGGGGTCATCCATAAATGACGTCACAAAAATTATTGCTCTTTCAGAGAACACCTCGTTTTTTTATCAATACCTTGCTATCACAAGGCGTGTCATTATTACAAAAAATCTAAAAATCAGGTTACTTGTAATTAGAGCAAATTTAAAGTAACTCGAATGCACTTTGCTAATACCTAATATAATCCAATGCAGAATTACAATATAAAATTAAATATTGCAAATACGTGTAAAAAACGTTCATTAAAAGGACTCTAATTATTTATTTAGTGTTATTTATTATTGATTTTATTATTTTTTAGCAAAATATTTTATTCAAGTATAAATGCCTCTATTAATAGGACAATTTTGAATTTTCTGCTTATTAATCATCTAAATGTATTTATGCTTCACCTCACGTTTTTACGTAAGAAGCGTGTCATGCTTAAAATGCCCATACAAATGGGTTTAAATTTTTGTATTAGAAAAATCTTATTAATTTTGTAGCAACGATAGTCTATGAATTTTCAGGATTTTCATTAGTTTTGCCTAGCTCAAAATGATGAGCGGGAAGAGAGCGAAGAGCAGGGGCAGACAAACTCGGAATTTCTGTGGGATGGTAATGGTAGGGGCAGGGGCACTACTAGTAGTAGTATCAGTATCATTAGGTTCCATGCCCCGCACCTTCTTTTCGTTCCCGTTCCCGTCCCGCTTCCGCACTTCGCCAGTGTGGTCAGTCAAATCGTTGCAGTAGTCCGTGGTGCAAGTGTAGGCGGCGTGAATCCAAGGATCAGGATGACTAATTTCGTTGGGATAATACTCGTGACTGAGGATAAAGTTTTCCGTCTTGGTCGTCCATCTACCTCGTACGTTGATGTCTTTCCACTTATCAGGTACCTGTTCCAAGCATTTCCAATGATTCCACTCAGGGTTCCCTGCTATGAAGAACACACATACCTCGTCGCATTTTTCAACCTGCGCGCATCCGTGTTGTATTGGTTCAGGTTGTTGGCAGACTGTGCAGAACACTATCCCACCTAAAAAATTCCCACACCCACCACAACAACAAATAGAACGACGAATTTTAATTATTTTATTATTTTACATTCTCATCATCGCCATCTTTTTAATTAAATATTTTCTTGAATACATTAGTATTTAATTAATTAATTACGGGAAGTTGGAAGGTGTGCAACTGCAGCGATTAGAAGTGCTCCAATTATTTCAAAACCGAACATTGCAGCGCGGATGCCGATGGATAGTGATGAAATTTCTCGTCTCAGCGTTGGACGCAAGTACAAAGTCGAACTAAAAACAAATTAAATTGACAAAAATTTTCAAATTATGAAGCAACAATGTTCAAGCCGTGATAAGTGTGTTATGCTTTGGTAGCGTTCGGTCAGTTGTAAAGTATATATTGTTTTAAATAAAAATTGGATTTCGACACCTTTTTGAAAAATCAGAGATACCGAGACAGAGAAGACTGACCGTCCACGCAGCTCAGAGGTTAGAAAGAAAATGACCGCAGTTTTATTTTATCTGCCGGTTTTGGTTTTGATCTCGATATTTCAAAACTACAAATTTTTTCACAGGTTAAATTAGCGAGCACTATCTAGGCGCATGCAGCAACGGCAACGGCGACGGACGACGAAACTGTTGGTTGGTTAGTAACTTTTTTTTCTAGGTTTGGGTTTTAGTCAGATTATTATTCAACCAAAATTTTAAAACAGAAACTCTCAAACAAATTATAGCAACCTTCGTGGTTGCCTCATTGCACTTCTGTAGCAACCTTAGGGCTTCTAAATGTATTGTGGGTAAAAATCAATTTGTGTAATTTATTCATGCAATAATAATATAACACTCAGTTATATTTCCTGCACTTTAAAGAACATTCAAACTAATAATTTATATTTTTAATTACATTATGTAGGTATTATTGTAATACGCCCAAGTAGAATGCTCTGCACAACATCGTCAGAGCTTTAATAGTCTACATAATAATATTTAACCCAAATAAAAAAGCACTACTAAAAGTTCAAATCAAATGCCTACAAATATTTTACAATTTTATTTCTACCATTCTACGAACTGACGAATGCAGCGACATTACTGGTGATTTGCTTCCTTTTTTTTAAATTAAAAGTATTAGTTTCCAGTCAGATAATAAAATTACTAACCTACACTTTAAAATAATACAGTTGACACAAAATATCACAACTTTTGCGGTCCACTAGTTGCACTCCTATAGTAATTAATTTATCTAATCATAATAATTATTATAATAATTTAAAAAAATATATTAAATTTGACTTTTAGGAGCAATAAGCATAGAAAATACATGAAAGCACACACGTATTACTCACATGGCTGGTGAAGCATTGTATTGTTGGAGATAGCGATCGGAGTATCGCGGTAGATGACTAATTCAATACAAAAAGATTAATGAATATAAATGCGGAAATTGTATTAGAACACTGGAATATTACTTCAACAGTAATAGGTTTTTAAGATTAGAAAAAATGTTTAAGTAAAATTAGGGCTACTAGCATTGCTCGTACGATTGAATTCCCATGTAACTTCGTCGACCCCTCATCTTCCTATACCTTGCTCCCAGGCCCGGATAATGCGGGCAGCGCAGGCAGCCCTCGCTATTTGAATATCAAAAAACGTGTAAATGGAAAATTTTGTACTTTTTAAAAATATGTAAAAAGAATATTGAGACTTTTCAAAAACGTGCAAATAAAATTTTTTTGAACATTTCAAAAACATGGAAATAAAACATTTTCCACTTTTCTTAAAACATGTAAATAGAACATTGAGCACTTTTCTGA
>JAQFZE010002592.1:0-14228 GCA_034695245.1 Dicyrtomina saundersi | reverse complement strand
TTAATAATATGAATTATTATGTAAATTTGATTTGTGTATGGGCAATGACCAAAACGCAATAAATCTCTTACTACTATGTGGGCCCCCAAGATAGAATTTTCCGCGGCCCCTTAAAGACCCAGTCCGTCTCTGCACCCGCTTCCAATCACCCTAACCCCTCCAACCTAACGTAACATGAAATATTACAAACCTCGAAGGGTAGCCAAAAGAGATTAAGTAGCCTCATTAATAATGTTAAAACAACTGTATTTTTGTGGCCGTCAAAAATTAAACTCAAACGGAAAGTCAAGAGCTTAGAAATTGAAAAAATAAGTCTATAGTTCCGTGTTTTATTTACTTTATAAGCAATGTAGGAACAAAGTTATGTTTGAAATAGTGAATAATATCTATTGACTATGGTAGCCGCTACGCTGCTGCTAATAAGAGTTAATGCAGCACACAAATACTGTGCGTACGGGTGAAGGAAATTTTATCTCTTCCTAGTAATTTGAAAGCCTTAGCTCGGCTTAAGTTTTTTGCTGCTTTTAGTTGTACGATGTGTGACATCATAACGTTAATGACGTTTTATTAAAAGTCTTTACACGGCGGGCTTAATCAATTTTCGATTATAAATACCAGTCCATGCGATGGAATATCTGAATCTAACTATTAACTTGGTCTAATACTGTGTAAATTATATACGGTTGTAAATTACGCAAATTCATCAATCATGTTAGTCAAAATCATACTAATTACTACAAACTGATATATTACGCGTCGTTCATAATTTGTTAAATTTCTACATATTTACTCGTCAAATTATCTTAACGATGACCATATGCACTTGGACTATTAAAAACCTCATAATAACGCTTGTTATTTATTAAATGTTAAGCACTTTAAAGAAGCAACTAAAGTTAATCAGTTGTACGATAATCGAAGATATACATGATCAGACAAAGAAACACACCACTAATCATGGTAGTTATTCTGATGATTTTAACAATGCTCCACTGTTACGTACGGATTTTTATCCACAATGCAGTCGTTTCCTCAGGAGCACATAGGCTTAGCTGTTCTGACCATCATCTAGTGTATGTAGTTAATAAAACTAGTAAGTCTGGAATCTACAGTAACAATATTAGAAATCGGAACTATAATTGAGCTCACTGGAAAAAAATTAACACAGACCTCAACAACAAAGCACGAACGGCACTGGAATGCCTAGGTAATGCTAACGATATCCTCAGCTCATTTAATTTAAATGTAAATAGTGTACTTAACTAGCACGTACCTAAAGTTAAACGCACGACTAAATATAGAACTTCAGAATTCCTCACGGGCGACATCAAAGATAGATACAAAGATATAAAAAATTACATTAAATCTTTGAGTAAAAAACAGGCAGTATAGCAGCATAGAGTGAATATAAGGCTATACTTTCTTTTCAACGTTATGAAGCAGTTATAAGTTAGTCATTACGAAAGTTAACTAAACAATGTACCTACTTGAGTTAGTTTATGGGACACAGTGAACCCACTGACTGATAAAAATACAGGCAAAAAACAACAGATAACTGAACTAAGGCTTGAACTCAAGGTTATATGCACTCAGAGTAAAATTGCACAAAATCTGGCTAATGCATTTGTAGAGCATAGTTTTCCTTTAAACGACCTAGATGAGTTCTATAATACAATTGCCACTTATGTTAATGATGTCATTTCATTCACTACCACAAAAGTCATTCGTGCATTTGAGAAAGTAAAGCCTGAAAAGTCAGGCTCAAAGCAGGACCAGAGCTACATTGTACTTGGTAACTGCATTATTACACTAGCTGTCCGACAAGCAATTTGGTGTACTGTTTCTCCTACTTGCTGTTTTTCCAGTGGCATTTAAACACGAAACTGTTATTCCAGTATTTAATGGAAAGATAAGCAAATTAGACGCTAACTCGTACAGGCTAATATCCAAACTGTTATTACTAAATAAAGTATTTGAAAAGATACTTCAGCAAAGAATAATAGATAAAGTTCAGACGGCAGGGTTGCTGAATGCTTATTAATACAGGTTCAGTCCTTGACGTTGCTGCCTGTCGGCAGTACTACAGTTTAGACAAGACGTCTTCAGTTCTATTAACTCTTGTTGTATTTGCTGCTTCGCTTTATTCATAGATCTCACTACAGGTTTTGACTTTGTTGACCATACTTAATATTATTGATGTTAAGAGACAAATTTGGCATCCATGGGCACACTCTGAAGCTGTTAGCTGATTACTTAAGAAATAGAAAATTTTGTATTCAGAACGGTCGGTATGTTTTTGTTGATTACGATCTGCTAAGTGGGCTCCCGCAGGGATCTATACTTGAACCGCTACTATTTATTCTATTTATTAATGATATTTCTGATGCGATAGATTTTTTATTTTATCACATATTGTGCGCTGACGACCTAGTTATCTATTGTGCTGATACGAATCTTTCTAATCTTCAGAGCACAATGCAAGAAGCGCTAAATAGTGTCAATAGTTAGTTTTATAATAATAATAATAAAACATTTATTCAAGTGTTAAAGTGATAACAGTTATGTTGTTTTCGTCACCGAACACATATGTATGATAAATAAAATAGACAAATTGGTAAATAAATTATTGCTTAAGATTAATAATAATGTTATGCGGTATATGGTTGTATTAATGTTTTCATCAATAATGTAGTCATATTACAGGGTTTAAGATAAGGTAATCAATTATGTAATTCTTTTAGTCATAATGTGTTGACGTATCTTCTCGTCAAACTTTGAGGCTGATTTGATTTCTTGAATCGTTCCCGGTGAATAATTTTAGGTATGAGTAGCATTATAAGAAAATCCTTTTTTAACGTATGGGCCTGCTAGTAGTATATGGATTAGATTATTTGGTTTTCTTAGTTGTCTTGCTGTTTTTTTTCCCGGCTAGCTATGTAGGTACTTTAAATATTTTTCACTTTGCTTTGGGTGTTGATGAAGTGTTTGTGGTATTTTAATTGGTAAACATTCCTTCTTTCCTCAAAAGTAGGCCAATTTGCTTCCTTGATAAAGTTATATAGTAATAACTTTGCGGGTTTGCTTTTCCCAAGTATTTTAGTAGTGATTTGGATAATCAGATTATTTAATCTTGTAATTTTTGTTGCACTTGTTTTCCTATATTATAATTGCATAGTCCATTACGGAAAGCACCAGACTTGCACAAAATATATGGAAGTTCTTTGCACTGTAGAATTTACGGTATCTTGACAGCAGCTTAGTTCGTGTGTTCATTTTTGTGCATACTGTCGCTACATGCCTTTCAATATTTAGGTTCTCGTCAAGCATAATTCTAAGGTATTTAAATTCTTGTACTCGTTCTATTACATTTTTTGCTATTTTAATTTTAAATTTAGTTTCTTGTTTTCGGGATAATGGGGATTTAAACATCATCCATTTTGTTTCCTGACTTATAATCAGTTCGTTTTTTTTTGTCCAGGTGTATAGGTTATTGAGGTCAGTATTGAGTTTATCTCTTATTTCTTGAGTATCTGCCGCTGTGTAGTAAGTTATAACTTTAAGTTTAAAATAAACGTAAGCAAAACTAAATTTATGATACTTTAATAATTGCATGATGTAGTATTAAATAGCTTAGTAACTGTCGTCCAATGGTGTAACACTGGAACAAGTAAATAGTTTTAAGTACTGAGGTATTATAATTGACTCACATTTAAATTTTATTGAGCAGTGTTTATGTTAAGAAAAGAGTTTCTACTGCTATCTGCGTAGTACATTAAATCACGAAATACCTAACGTTTAAAGTTTGCTGCATTATGGTCAATGCTTATGTGTTTTCTATAATTGACTACTGTTCGCCTATTTAGGCCTTTCAGACTGATAAATACTACCTCACGACGCAAAATATTATTAATACGAGCATTGTTATATTCCCTTAGTTATTGTAGTTATTGTATACTGAAAAGCCTAATGAAAATTAGGTAAAAATTTATAAACGTATAGTTCTGGAGCAGCCTTATATGCTTTCTATCAGAGAACGTGTAAATGATGTTTTGTTAATTTTGGTGTTTAAAAATTTGAAATTTGAATCTAATATTGAATATTTAAATAAGATGTTTAAAATTAAGAAGAATTGTAGGCCAACATTGTCAGAAGATGTTATTCTGCTCGAGCATTTATCTTTTAGCCTGTCCGCAGTGTTTAAAAAGTCATTTATGTATATAGCTGTAGATACCTGGAACAAGTTCCCTCGGCACTTGCGTAATACTGAACTTTCTTTAGCTGAGTTTTGGATTGAATTAAGTTCTTATTTTATAGCAAGTAGAAAATGTAAATACTTTTCTTTGTACATACCTCCTTGATTCATAGGTAAAAAATTTGTTAATTATGTTTGTAACCATATAATGCGTAATAAGATATGTTTTGAAAATACTGGACTTGATATGTTGTAACCGGAAACTGTGTCACATATTGAAATTCAGTACTTACTAATTAACGTATGAACTGTTGTATTCTAAAACTTGAATAAAGCTCACAAAAAAACAAACAAACAAACAATCAACTAGCTAGAATGCGTCAACAGGCGTCCAAGCTGTTAAAAAAACACGAAGATATAACAAAAATCATCACCACAATCTTTCTAGTCAATGTCCTTGCTTTTGTTCCTATTGTGATACTAACGATAGCTAAACCTGCTGAGACATCACTGCAATATGTACAAAATTGTAAATTAAGATGTCTGATAATGACTCAAATTTAACTTTATGAACTTATTTTAATTAATATTTTAAAATGTCTTATGTCTCTGACTAAAAAAAATTAAAAATTAAATTATTGTAGTATGCAATAAAATAATTTGTAACGCCAAGTAATCAATCAGAGGTTTTTTTTAAAAGATCAATTCTAACAGCTATTATTACTTTAATTTTTTTAAAATCATTATTATTGCAAACAGCAACAGAATTTCTTTAAAAAAAAAGATCTAAAAAATCAATACAAAATACAGTACCTTGAAATGATGCTTTAATACTACGTGAGATACCTGTTTAAATTCTATATCCTTCATTTAATATTTTAAGTTTAAGCAATCACAACATTTAGCTTAGCAGTTAAATTCACAGGTTTATGAATTTTATATACTAGTGTGACCGCATTGTCAATTTAATTAGGCAATCTTTTTCCTAGAAGCCTCAGATCCTTGGTTATTTTTATTACTTTTTAATCAATTTTACAGTTTAAATCTGTAAATTATGAGTCTTTAGATGCAACTTTATTCTGCAACTCATCTTTTAGTTGCTGTTTATTACGTTCTAATAATTAAACAATATATATATTTTTTAACTTAAGGTTTATTTCACTTTTAATAATTTAAGCATATTTTTAAATATTTTTTTACAATATTTTTGGATACGATTGTTAATTAGGATTATGAGACATCCAAATGTTTTATTTAAACAAGATGCCTAATTATTAATGTCACTTTTTTCCCTTTAATAACACAACTTACGTTTCGTATTTGACCTAAATTAAGTTTCAAAAAATCCTCTTATCCAACTGTCTAAACAATTAATTTTTTAAGTTTAGCACTGTTTTTCATAGATTGATTTTGTATTTTGTGGAGTGAATTAAACATAACTGCATTATCAGTAGTTAGTTTTTCTTGCATATACCATAGTTTTCAAATCATTTATTAACTATTTGTTAGGTAACAATTCTTGTATTTACTGCATTTATTACTTCAATGACTCCTGCAGCAGCACCAACGCAACCCACAATTTCAGCTGCTTTAGATTTTAAAGGAATTAGACCTTAGAGAGGTGAAACACTTGTAGATTGATTTGCTTGTAGATAATACTATCTTTTTAAAGATAACAACGTATCCAGTAGTGTAAGCATGTACATGTTGGATAAATTTGAAATAAGTTATAATTGAAATTGTATTTCCCGTACTTCTATTCTCTTAAAACGATGTGTCAAAACAATAAAAAATAAAAAGGCTCTAAAAACTAAGAAGTGCAAAATCTAGTTTACCTTTAGTGACTAACTCTTAAAATCCAAATACCTAACGTAGTGTTTCATGTAGGCTAAACTTGCATTTACACTATTTAATTGAATACTAGGATATCTTACATTATTTAAAGACATACTAGCATCTAAAACATAACAATGATCAAATACAGAAATATTTAATTTTTGATTATAATAACGATTAGTTTTAAAAACAACAGCAAAACCTAAAACCTTTTCAGGTTTTGCAGTAGTTAGTAAATTACGATTTAAACTTATTCCTAGTAAAACAAAAAGGGTTTCTGGTTATATTATAAATTTGAAAGGTATTTAGGGTTTAACTACGAGTGAAAGAGATTGCAGTTGACCTATTTTGATTCAAGTCCATATAAGGTATTCGTCATTTTAGGTATGAAAAAATAGTGACTGCATAACCAACATCATTTGTTTATTCCGTTGCTTGTTTACTAGATTTAAATATTGGATTTTCAACAATTATACGATTAAATTAAACGGATAATCTTAGATCTAATGGTTTATCTATTACTCAAAACAAATGTAAAAATAAAATTAAAAATCTTGCTTTTACTTTAATAATAGTTGTTGTATTGCTTTTAAATAATATATTTCTATTAGCAAATCCAGATTTTGTATGACTTGTTGCTAAATAACATACATCGTTAAAAGATCTAGCATAAATATGACCTCGATTTAAACTAAATAATTGCATTTTATTAAAAAAGACTTTCGTAAGGCTTTTATTTGGTAATTCTTTGATTGTGTTCTTATCAAATTCTAATACAACTTTCCCACATAAAAACATAGATCTATTATAAGTTATTGTGAATTATTTTGAACCAATATATTTTGATCCATTAAACATTTTACTAAATTAACTTTTTAGTAAAGTAGCTTTTTTTTTATAAAAAGTAGTTATCAACATTGTCAACTCTAATAAGAGTTGGAACTGGTTTTTAAGTGACTATTTTTTTGGTGTAAATAATTTTTGAATCTACAAATATTTATTAAATCATCTAAAGTTATAGGTTGTAGATTTAGATAATTCTCTAATTCATTTTGAGGGAAGGCTTTCTAGCGCGCAAAACGAGAACATCTCAATTCTAAGTAGTCCTAAAGTATTTCACAAATTTTATTTTACTTTTCAATTTTGAATAAATAAATAACAGTTTTTGTTTACTTTTAACACTTGATTAAATACTAAAGTACATGAGCAAGTGAAATCCAGTCCAAGTTGGAATTATTTAAGTTGACTAGTCAGTTTTTGTGAATTATTAAAATCCTGCCACGCTGCACGCTGAACAGGCTAAGAAAACACATGGAAGCACATATATAGAAGTTAGGGCGAGAAGAAAATGTACATAAGATCTGATATTAAACTCATGGATCAACTTTAAATCATAAAGATAAGTTCCTCCTAATTTAAACGTAGGCCGAAGGCACAAATTCCACATTTTCTTATATAAAGTGTTAAGATACTAGCCACACGTATATTTTGGTAGGTTTGGATAATCAATAGAAAGATTCAGGCCCTCTAAACTGAAAATACCATCGCAAGAATTGAAAAAATGTCAACTAAAAAGATAATATTAGTGCCGACTGGACAAGAGCAGCTTGCCGCGTACATCTTACAGCAACTCACAATACTAACAACACAAATCAATGCCAATATATCAACTCTTGTTCAAGACTACAAGCAAGATCTAAATGCAAGACCAGTGATTTTGGAAACAAGCATGGAATCTAAATGGAAATTACTTGACACCAGGATAACAAAAGCTACATTAAGGCAGAAGATTGAAGTTAATATTATAAAAACAAAAGTGAGTGAGCTAAAACAACGACTCCAAAACGCAGAGGCAAAACTGGATGAACCTGAAAGACCAAACAGAAGAAAGGAAATCCTAATTATAGGTCAAATTGTTAGCTGCTCCCCAATTGTCGATGCTAGATGAGTCATTGCAGATGCACTAACAATTAGTTCTATACAAATTGTTAAGGCAAAACGAATTAGTAACAAAACTCAAGGTAAACACACCCTTTTTTTGGTCCAGCAAGTTGACATTCATGAAGCTAATTTGGTGCTTAGAAAGAAATCTTGATTGAAGGATGCGCTACCGCAAGTATACATTCAACAGTGCCAAAGTAAAAAAGAACAAGAAGTTTACATGCATCTAACGGAACACTACTGGATAAAAAAACGGGATCTAACAATCAAGGTAGTTAAAATGTTAAAAATTACGCCTTCGAAGCTGATGGTATCAGATACACTAGTGATGGAAAAGGTCTGCTCAACATCCTCTACAAGAACTTACAACTTAAATTAACCGAGTGTATTTGTGATAAAGTTGTTTAATTGAAACTATGTAAATGAACTAATATAAAATATGAAATTTGGTAACTTTGTTTATAAATAATATTAAAATAATCTGTTTCTGGAGCTGTTAAGGCAACAAAAGGAGACAAAAGGTAGTTCACAACTCTAAATAGTTTCTTTAACATGTATAAAAGTGGATAGCCATATAATTACAATTTTCAGTGAAACTAAAATGTGTAATAGATTTGATTCAACTGTTAACTTAGCTTAACTTTGCAGGATTCACAAGTAAGCGGAAGCACAAGAACTTAACGTACAGCTGGTGTAAACCATGTAGATAAATAAGTATACAATACTGATTCAAATGTTAGAGATAAAATCATTAAATAAACTGTTAAATATGTGTATTATTATAACTTAAGTAAATGCGTGGGAGTTCCCTGGTCCCTAACGGAAATTACAATAAATAATCCCTATAATGTTTCTATATAAAATCTGTATAACTTAAGATCACAAACCTTTTGTGCTGGAATAGTAAAACAAATAACTAGTTTAATTGAAAATTCTGTAATCAAATTAACCGATTTGTGTGTGGGCTAAGGCCTGTAAATGCAATAAATCTATACTACTACTACTACTAATTCATTTTGGGAATTCACTTACCTTTTCCAATTTTCTATATCAAAAACCTTGTAATGATCTTTTATAATACAATTTATTAACAGCCCTAGATGCTTGTAATGTACTAAACCCAACGTCTTTTTTATAAGAGAATTTTTATTGCTTTTTATATCCGGTCATTGTATATATTTTTAATGCAAGTGAAAAATAAGGCTACTAATCGTAATACCTTAAAGATAAAACAGTTCTAATTTTTGCATTTCCAAAAGTAATAGGAATTTTAGTTAAATATGTAATTTATTGATTAATTTACGATAAGGTTAAGAATAAAATACAGCGTATCTAGCTTTTTTTAAAATTTTGAATCCTAGTGGAACTTTTAGATAAAAAGCAATAATACTACTTTAATGTGTACTGTTAATCGTACAACCCAAAACTAAATCACAATTAACTTACACAAAATTTGCTAAATTTATATTATTTACCGTATCAAAAACATGTCCATCAGCAGTTAAAATTTGTAGTGCATATCCAAGAAGTTGACTTAATAAATTATGCGTTGTGGAACTAACATCATAACCAGTTGAAGTTTTCTTAATACATTTGATTGTATATACATCAAGGTTAATTTTGATTGTTTTAAAACCACTCACATTTTTTACATTCAGTACGTTTAGTTTCCTAATTGTGCTTATAATTTTGGTTTGGCGGGTCAGTGGTCTAACTACTGAACTGCTAAGTCGGGGGAGTCCTTTCAACATTTGGATCGTGGTTCAAGTTGACATAGGACTTGGGTAAAGTCGGAGTGGATCAGCTTGGGGTTGGGAGATATGGAAGTGGACAGGTATGTGCACGTAGTTATCCGTTGTCTTCATTGCACAAGACGGAGGTAGATGTACATTTAAAGTGGAATTATCCGCGGTCTTTTTATGTGCTAAAGCATACACGTCTTCCTTCCTTCAAGACTGGTCGACCAGGTTACCTGCAGGTGGTTTTTCTCGTTTTGCCGTTTCACATTATGCAAAAAAAGATGGGTTGACGGTGTTTCTGATGCTATTAAGTCGGAAACTGGCACTTTTAGGCTATTAAGATAAAGTTAGACTACCAACTCCTCTGCAAAGAAAAAAGACAAATACATGCAGTGATGTAGTTCAATATATTGCTGCTAGGAGTACGTCGGCAAGAAAGAATATATCTATAGATAACATACATACTGGTTGTAGATTCGACGACTACATCCTTTATGGTGTGTTTAAGAATCATATACACATACGTACATTAATACTTGGTGCTGATATATCCTCAACAGGAAGAAAAAGTATACCTCATCATTATATTATTGACAATACTAATTGGTAATTATATTTTCATTAAAAACCACTAATTCTTAGATTTTATTAGCAAAACTATCAATTTTATAACTACATTTTTCCAAAAATTATATCAACAAAATCACCATCGTTTATTTCATATCTAAAATTAGTTTTTTGTCACCTGCTGTCTGTTACCTCTTGCCACCTGCTGTCTGTCACTTCACAATGATAAAACTGTGCGTGCGACTGCACATATAATAAAATGTGACATTTAAGTGCATAACATGGAAGGTGAGTTAGACGTTGTCGTCATTTGAGCGTTGCCACAATAGGATTTTACTCTTTTATTACAATAAAAAAAGCCCAATGCAAAATTGCACTGTAAGCTCAGCATTTACTTCGGGCATCGAGTTGACAAATCTGGCACGAAGCGCTGGATTTTTTATATCTAGAATGTTGAATTTGCCAAGTTGTTTAATTAACTTAAATATTTAAATTATAAGAATATGCTTTCCATTTTACTGAAGATATTTTAATATGAGGATCTTTTGTTTTCTTTGTTTTTTAATATATTCATATAAAATTTTTGTCTTCTTATTCTATGGTGTAATTTTATTTGCTTAAGTTGTACTATTAATTTGTGTTATGATAGTCAACAAGTTTTAATGTGTTAAAGTTTGTGGATAAAACTTAACTATTATTGACTAAAAGACAATAAAGTATCTTCGTTTAAGCCAAGTCGTAACGAACGTCTTCACGTTTTGTCATAACGAACGTCCTCACCACCCCAATGCACTGAAGTACATACGACATGCTGGTTCTACAGTTTAACATTCCCCTCTCTACAAACCATACAAACTCGCATAGTGGTCTGCGCTACGGGTTTATTTACACTGGTCAGACGGCTGAAGTTCCAGTTTTCACTCCGGTCGCTTCTGGTGGCAATGAGGCACACTTTTTGAGATCATTCGTTTTTAAACTTTATGCGGCAGCTCAGCAAATCAATACAAATTTAAACTTTGAACTGTCAACAATAAAGATCTTATTTTTTACCAACACTAAGTACTTAACATTGCACATTTAATTACTACCTGATAAAGGTAGTAAAAATAATACTTTCATTGTTAACTACACGAGTAGAAATGGAAGGAAATTTAAATGTTTTATCTATTTAGTACCAATGTAGATATATGGATGCTGTTTCGGAAGGTTACAAAGTTAACAGTAATTTTAATGGTCTGTCTTTGCCATGATTAACTTATGCTCAAAGTGCAAAATGTATATATCGTATCTGAAGAATGAAAACTGCTCTTGCTTATCATTACTCCTGCTATCAATGCAACTTCTTCTTATTTTAGTTCATTAACTGTCATCAATTAGGCCTACTTATGTATATGTACCATAATACTGGGAAATACTGAGCATTGAAAATGCTATGAAATACTATGAAATACAGAAACGAAGATTGTACGGATCGGATGTCCTGAGTGATGAAAAGGAAATCTGTCAGAAAGTTGGGGTCCTGTACAAGAGAGCTAACATGCTGAAGGTAAAATTTGGTACTTGCACCAAGTCTATTAAGGTGTACCTATTCAGCACGTACCTGTCCACAATATATTGCTCGAGTCTGTGGTGGTTGAAAAAATGTGAATGGAAGAAGATAAATGTAGCATACAATGATGCTTTCAGAATAATTTGTGGGTACTCCAGACGTGATAGTGCCACGAAAATGTTTGAAGACAACGCTATGCGAAATCTTGAAGCAATAATATCAGAAGCAAAAATATCTCTATACGGAAGAATAGATAACACGGGAAATAGGATTATCCATGACATCTACCACTTGGAGCTCCACAATGGATCATACATGATTGATTAAGCAGGCGAGCTTGGGTGAGCGATTAGGACTGCAGACTGAAACGAAATTTACAGTATCAGACCTGGTTTTGATCCACGGCTACTGCTAATCGTTTCGGCTTGGTATCAAGTCTGGCAGTATGAATTCTAGTAGTAGGAATTCTTCTAGTAGGAATTGATAAAAACGTGTTCGAAGTATAGGTGCTCCTATGAAGGACGCACATAATCTGTTAACAGTACAAATAAATTGCTACCTTGTTAGGATAGGATATATCTTTAAGTAATACAATAGTTAAGTCAATAATGGACCTATATTCTGTGTCTGTAATCAACAATTATAAATAAAATAAATAAAATAAAATAAATAATACTCCCAAAGACCCCTTTTCACTACCTTATTTATTGCTGTAATTTACTCATTAGAATATGAACGTAACTTGATCCTTATTTGTTGCCAAGTGAAAACGCATAAAGTTTTACACAGTATAGAATTTCGAATAACCGTTAATGATATAAAAATGATGAGCAAAGTGAACAGGTACAGTCTGTTGATTTTCACGTCACACTTGCAATATTTATTACATTCAAATGTAATACTAACACGAATTAATATATTAGTCAAACATTCTTTTTAATATTACTGACGAGTCAATCAGAAGCAACCGGAGTGGAAACTGGAAACTCATCTCCTGGCCGAAAGGAAACATCTCTGCCTAAGTATGTTCATTTTTTTTATGTTATATTTTAATGTTATAAATTATTTTCAATTCGCAACAATACCCTTTACCTTACTTTGTTATGCAATAAATGTTGTAGGTACTTAGGGATCGTCCATATTTGATGTCACTAATAGGGTCAGTGGTTAAAGTCGAGTACTCATGCCATGTTAAAAATAGTTGTTTAAAAAAAGAATGGCAGCGAGGTCACAGGATGACATGAATTATAGATAACCCATTACACCACGACACACAAAGTAATGTTTCTTATTTTGATTGTTTCGAACACGCACGATATACTTTAAATTTGGTTTACGGGTGCCGAAGCCGCTATTTAGGTTCAGTAGTGCTTATGGTAAGTAGTGAATATAAAGAGTCACACTGTGGAATCAGGAGACAAGCGAGTTAGTCAATCAAACTCAAGGTGATGCATAGGGACAAAGGGCCTTTCTATTTAATTCTATATGCTATCTCCATATATACTTATATACTTTAGTATTCCTATTCTTTATACAGAGAATATTTTAGTAGTACTATATGGGTATGAGATTAACCTAATCCTCATGCGGCTGGAAATGGCGCTCCCCTGCTGTTATACCTTTCCAAGAACCCTAGAGTTCATCCGCCTTTCTAATTTCGTAGAGCACTTGCATTCGTTCTATCTCAAGATTCCAACGTTTTGAACTTTTCGTGTCTCGACAAGAATTTTTACATGACTATATCCCGATCACGTGCTTCTATGTAGCACTATATATCAAGCACGCAATTCTATATAGTACTATATACCAAGCACGCATTTCTATATCAACCCACCTTCATGTCTTTCTTATATGTGTAGAAGCTATATATTCCAATGTAACTATACACAAAATACCATCGAGGTAAACTTTTGTCCAAATGCCTGAATGGCAAAATGGTAGAGTGCCAGAATGGCAAAATGCCAGAACGGCAAAATAGGAAAATGCCAGGATGGTAAAATAGGAAAATCCCAGAAAGGTAAAATTCTAACATATTCAACAAATTTTCTCGTAAATTTTTCACTAAAACTTATTCTTTCTTTACCTTATACTCGTATATTATCTTATTTCAATACTCCCACTAACAAGGGAACGGTTTTACATAGTACAAGTCAATTTCAAAAAGTCATGTCTACAAAAATCAGGCTACTTTCAAATAGTAGGGATCCAAAGTAACTTGATTGCATTTTGCTTTGTTTGGTCACAGTAGCCCGCCAAATTTCAAAAAATTCAAATTTTAATATTTTTCCGCCCTGTAGCTTCTATAGTTCTCATCCGATTTTGACGAAATTTGATTTTTTTTAACGTTTAGACTCTTTTCTAAAAAGTTACTTCAGGATTTTTCACAATTCGAAAATTTTCATTT
>JAQFZE010002591.1:0-14237 GCA_034695245.1 Dicyrtomina saundersi | reverse complement strand
GGAACCTATCGAGAACTAATCGAAAACGATACAATTACAAATTCTCTCTTTCTCTGCCTGTTTTGTGTAAATTTAAAATGTCAGAGTGAGAGCGCGAGACCAGAGGATGTTAGATATTATTATTTTAGCAATAAAGCAACTTGTTTATTACGCAAAAATTTTCAAGGGATTAACCGTACATTTACATATTATGTATATAGGTGGACCCTCATATAGTGTAATTTGTACTTAATGTTTGAATTCCACTCAAAACACAAATTGTCTGTACAGACATAGATCAGCTGAACATGAATGTCTCTCTAATTATAGTAATTATACTAAATCTCAAACCAAATTACAAAAAATTCGACATTCCACGAATACACACGACAATAAAAACCAGGAATGAAAACGAAAACGATTGAATAAATGTTGTATGTTGGTGGTGTTCAGCACTGATACTCGGCTTTTAATTAATTAAGTAGGCTTAATTATACAAATACATTGAGACGACTGAGCTGGTTGCTACTGTACCTTCAATTAAAATTTAAAATGTATCCTTCTAAAAGCGTGTGTCCCGTTAGTAATACGGATAAATTATAATTACTTATTTGTTACAACCCGTTACTGTGTTGTTTTAATTAGTTCTACCGATGCAATGTAATCTGTGATTCTGTGATGTTATGTTTTTACTGTGAGTGATACGTAATGCGTAACCGTGGTGTATATGCTATATAATATTTAATCTTTGTGTTGGTATTGCGTTGTAGCTATTAATTCAGTTTAAATCAAAACTTTAATTAATATTTAATTTAACGTTAACAATTATTAATTTTATTGGACTCAAAAATATAATTGCAACTTGACTGCGTGTAAGTATAGGGAACTATTTATTGGATTATTAACGAATATACACGTAATATCAGCAGCGTATTAATAAAAAGCGGCTTCCCATGCATATACGATTATGATGAGGATGACTGTCGTGAATTTATTAGATTGAAGTGCACTAGACTGAGCTTATTTGATTTCCCTGTGTGTGCGATGCGATGGAGATATGGTGGCTGCATTTGGTGCTTTGGATTTTGTATTGTGCTTAGGTACACGTCACTGTGTTCCTTTGATAGTCGTAATCGTAATCGGAATTCGTATACCTTTCTCACATGAATTAAATAATCAATTTAATGGCTAAGCATTAGATAGGGAAGAAGAAATATTAATAGGACATATTAAGAGGTTGCCTTATGCTTGTCCAGGTAAGGTACATGTTGTCCGCGTGTCCGCTCCGCGTAGTACAAATGCCGTACCGGTGGCCGGTTCCAGGTTCCAGAGCCTATACCTAGAGATACACATACTAATCGTAAGTAAGCAGTTGAGCAATATGGATGATTATTTTATTATGATTATTTGTATGACAGGGTGGATCACTGATTAACCACAATTTAACTCACTGAATAGAAAATGACGTGTGTCTTTTATATTACCTGTTGGCTTTGGCTTCGGTTATATGAGTTCTGCTGGGTCCTGTGGATTGCTTCAGGAACCCATAGGCTTCCGCTTCAGCAGGTTTCCCCTGGATTGGAATAAGCTTTTGGTAACATAGTGTTGTATAGACTCACTACTAGTCAGGTCGTTGGATTCGGATTAAGGATCAGTTGATCAATATAATATATGTACCCCTGTATAAAAATAAATACAAACAGAACATGTATGTTAGGCATGATAAAATTGTGCACACCTGTAAATATCTTTTAATGACTTAGAACAAACAGGAAGCTTTTGAGGTTGCTCTTCAGTGTTCAGATAAATTCATACATAAATACAACAAGAAATATATTATATACATATGAGGACGCACGCTTTGTATTTGGACCCTTTTCCCTTATCATTTTCGATGTGGATGTCGATGAGGAACTACTAATCGCTCAATTTCGTGAGTTTATAAATTCATTAATGTAGGTAAAGGAAACGTATTATAAAGGATAGCATAGAGGATGCATTGTGTTGCCTTGCATATTCTATTGTATTGTCGTGAGTCGTTTGTTGGTTAATAATGAAGAAGGTTTACTTTGTCACGGGTCCATGCATCGCTACATTTGACAATACTAGAAGATGATTATTATTACTTGTCTTGTTACAGTTACAAGACTCGACGTTTTTCTTTCAGAAAACCATCAACATTGCACAGACAACTACCGAAACCGAACCGCAAAAATGACAACAGCATATAAGAAAGAAAACTAATAGTAAGGAAAGCCGAAAAGGAACATATAATATGTAATTCGTTAGACTTTCTCTGGTCACTAGTTCAGCGTTAGATAACTACAACCACCAGACCAGACATCATACATATTATGTTCATTCAATTCAAACAAACAAACACAAATACATTTTCACTTACCATCAAGTGGATTAAATTACAATTGCATCCTATTTTCCCACACGCCATTTATTTAATCCAAGAAAAATATGTTCTTTTGGGCAAATTTGAAATTACTTACCATAGGTTTACCGGCACCGGACAGTAGAAGAAAATATCGATGAGATCCGAGAGTCGAATGCTTACTGATGTGATGATTGCAACTGCAAGACCGAATCGATTTGTGATTAAACTGTGTTCTATAAAAAACTTATAGACATACCCTCACTAGTTTAGTTGGACTTCATTATTTGAGGGGTAGCCGAGGGAAGGTTTGTGTAGAATAGCCATTCAATGCATGTACCGAAAGTTAACAATCCACAGTACGTTACTAATATTATAGTTATACCATTCACCATTAACTTCGAAATCGGTTGCACCAGTATCATTCATCGAAGAATATCTAGGGATATACGGATATAACAATGTGACTGCGGTACTATGGATTGGATTAAATTGCGCATTACATTCTGTAAGATAAAATTATTTATTGATAAGATTATATAATATGATTCGGGTTTGGTTATCTTTATCGTGTTGGTTACGATGTGATATCTGGTAATTTAAGTAAGGTTCCCATGTTAAAGTAGGAAGTACCTACGGAGGAGTAACACAGGACATAAACAATAACGGACAGAGAGAAAAGGAGGGGATGGGAAGAAGAGTATAAATTCACACCTCGATGCAGTCGACAAGTCCTGAGGGAGCCAATCAGTGGAATATGGAATAGAATTTAGAATAGAATAATGGAATAATCTTATCTCTGTACTATCTATAATATAGTCTAACAAAACTGATAAAACTGTCTGCGAGTCTGAACTGAATGTTCTTAAGATATGATAGTAAATAATAGAATAGTTGATAGTACCGGTTCCAATGCCGATGAGAGCAAAACTTGAATAATACCGAAGCAATGCCGTTGCCGGGCCGGGGCCGGGCGGTTGTCGATGATCCCAATCCCGATGCGAGGATGTGCATGGTGAATCAGTGAATCATTGGTGAATGTAAAAATATGCAATGTGCAGATTGTGGAATATAAATAATAATTCTGATTTACTGAATTAATTCTATGTTCAATTCACTGGTTTCAGTCCGAATTTCGGAATACTGATGACTGAATGTATATAGACGTCCGTGAATGACGACTGTAGAATGTAGATGTCGATTCCGCTAATTCAGTAGTTTGTAGTAGCTCCACAATGAAATTTATGACTTCGATCAAAATTCAAAAAGCCACATTTACCAATTCTCATGCATTCATAGTCACCGACACCGAGAGAAAAGACGTGAGCAGTGTGGACTAACGAAACCTTATTTTACACTTCCACTTCCAGAATTCAGATCGACTCAATTTCAATTTGCAACGAATGAATAATGAATAATCTGAATATTTACTACTGCCTTTAGTGAGACGATATTATTACTGAACTGAAGACTGAATCGACTGAATGTATGCGGCGTGGCGTGTATACTTGTATCTCGTGTGATCTACATGGTAGTAGGTAGGGTGTAATGAAAAGGTTCTTAAAATAATTGTCCACTACAATAAAAATTCACATGACAAAAAAAACGCAGAGGTAGGAGATAGAAGTAGGTTTTTATTGGTATATTCATATCAATTAATTACATGTAGAAGTAACAGTAACGTAACGTGCCTGATGCCTGATGGTGATCGGTAGCAGCCGTTTAAATACTACCGCCCTTAAAATTCTATGTCACTAATACTGGCATAGCTTATAGTCTCAAGTACCTTTTTCTAATTCTAATTCTAATTGCTTTCAGTCCGATCACATATAAGACGCTACTTTTCCATTAATTTTTAATGTATTGACCAGATCCCACATAGGGCACTGCTACGATTTTTCGAAATTTTTTCATTCAATGACCTGCACCTGCCTTGTGTATCTCTTGCAATTTTTAATTTTGGACAGCAAATATTTCTTTGTGCATACAGGGTTAACAAGCACAAGTATAATGATACGCTCTGCTGCACTACTGTACGTCGGTTATGTAAAAACATAGTTTTAAAGTTTTGAAAAAATGAAACCGATCACCATTAGGCATGTTACTACTAGCCTTATAGCAATAATTTAATGAGTTATTTTATTCCCCAACCCCATGTGTTCCGTTTGGTATTGCCAGTGTTATAGTGTTGGTTTAAGCATTAACATTTCCCAGAAAATAATTTATAATGAAATATAAAAGTCTGAAGACACGAGCTTTCAAAATATTCTGATTAATTTTAATAATAATAAACTACGAATAGTACTAAACTATGTATTGTTTTTATTTATCTACTTGTTAATTAATTTTGGATCTATTTTGTGTCGTAGTTAATTGAATGCTTTATATTTAGGTACCACCCTATAGTTTGAGTATAGAATGTTATAAAGTTATACGGTACAACGGAAAACTGGAGTGAGGGCATTCATAATATTAATCCGGACAGTAATATTAAAAATATGATGTAGCCTACTAAAGTAGTTCATATTCAGAAAATATTGCTATTTTATTCTGTGAACAAAGAGGAAGGCAATAATTGCAACATCATTCATTTTGATTGAATTAACTTACTTTCATAATTTTATTATGGGAATAGGCTACATAGTATGCATGATAATGCTAAAAAAAGAATACGGAATTCAGATTATAGGATTATAGATGGTAAAGTCTGGCTCTGCGGATCCTATAATTCCGACGCCGATGCCAGTGATGCGAGTCAGCGGGTACATCATATTTACAGCCTCCGTCTAATTCAACATAAATTCATACTCATACTTATCGTTAGTCAGATTTATCTATTACAAATTCAAGTTACTAATAAATATAAGGCTTTATAAGCATAATATGTACTGCCTATGAGCCTATGACATGACGACGGGGGCAACGCTGGTCCATTGTATTTTAGCCTTAGCTTGGCTGTGGTGTGTGCCTGTCTCTGTGTGTGGGCATTACTGCGGAATATTATATGGGGAAAGTGATAGTGAGGTGAATTAATTCAATTCAATTGAATTCACTCAATTCAGTGGATAATATTGTGCGGCTGAATGGGTGATTTTGAGAGTTTCTCTGTATTTTTTATCATCCTATTAGTCTTCTGCTGGACCTGGATGCCTGGATCTGGTTATATTTCTATGGTTTGAGTGTGTGGCCATATGAACAGAACCAACAGCAACCATCCAGCAGATCATGATTACAATACAAAAATTGGGATACAATAAAAAAAGAAGAAATGGGAGCGTCTGACTACTGTCTGAACTATTCGTCGAAACAATATACTACATAGAATAGGAGGATTACATATAAAAACACTCAAACACTGACATGACCGGGACCGGGACCAGGGCGGGATACATAAGCACCTATAGGTAAAGTAAAGCTACCTACATAACTAGTTACCCAGAAGGAGTGCGCCGTTGAAAGATATTGGCAATTACGACTGAGTAATGAGTTGAAATACAGCTCAAGACTTGTCTTAATTTAATCCCACGGGTCACATTTGCCCAACACCACTAAAATATACACAATACAAATAGGTAAGTTCCACATTTCAACCACAACGAAAATGAAACTTACATCCATATTATATAGCACCCGTCCGTATAGTTCTGTGGGAGCTGGAGCTGGAATTGTGTTTAACATATAGATATACTTATACTATTTAGTAATGTTTTTCAAGGTTCTAGATTCACAGGGTTTCAACATTGCAGTAACCTATTTTCCTATTATGCCCCATTTCAATTCGATCGCCATTTATTTTATTGGGGTTCCTAGGATGGCAATATGGCAGGGGTTGATTTTATGTAAGTACTAGCTTCGCTTGGGAATATTCCTATCCCAGGCTGCAGGTAGGTAAGTACAAGTTGAGTTTGAGTACATAGTATATATCTGTAGTAGGTACGTCACGCAGCCCACGTCGGCCGGTCGGCAGTCTCTTTATTATTTCAATATTTCAACAAAAATAGGGGTATGTGCTTTATGTATACGTAGTAGGAAGTACTCCCTGGGATAGGGTGCTTAATTGAATTACAGACTAGTATCATAAATTCATAAACCATAAAATTTATAAACTTGCTTCTCTCCAGACACAAGTTCAACACAGTGCTTGTCCAGAGTAATAAATGATAAGTACTGTCTAAGTATATCTATAGCTCATTTCTTATACTTGTCCCGTTATGATAATTTATTCTTGTTTTACGCAATATTTCGTAGTAGTCATAATGTGGGTCTTAAAGAAGCTACTTCAAGATTATATGTCATTGCATAGCAGCAAAAAATAACATTTATACCTATATATAAAGATAAATTGAAGTTTTTCTAAAAATAAAATTCGCTTATGATGCTTATGATATGATGGTTGTTCACGTTTAACTTTTAGTCTTGATGGTAATTACACTGTAAACACTCGCTCCAAAATAAAAAAAATAAAAACATCTGTTGTTTGAATTTAATTAGCGTTTATTAACTAAGAGTTTATTTTCGTCAAAATTGAAACCTCTATAATTACTGTTTAATTAAGTTTAATCCAGATTGAATTATAATTTTGTCTTTCTTTCAGTAAATTATTTTTGAAAAAGTAATTAAGTCGCGTCGATGTGGTCTTGTAAATGTGATATCAGTGCTATTAAGCGTGTACCTGCGGTATTATAAAATACACTGGCATTGGCTTTTTTCTGTAAATAGTGGGTACTTAACTGTAAAAGCAGCTTCAAAGTACTATATAGTCTAATTTTGGACGCTAATCTTTCATACACATGATTTAATATAGCTACTTGGGGCAGAATTATTCGAGTCAATAAAATTTATAAAGGTGTTTTAATTTGTAATAAGCTAAACCAGAATTGTTTGACGTTGACATCAACATATTGTCAATATTTCCCGAAGTCACAAAATAATAAGGCAAAGGCAACTCTAAACCTCCTTATTTTAGAAAGTTAATTCTCAGCAAGTCGAATATTGCTATTTTCGCAATATTACGCTATATAATCCCTTATGTATTCCACAACCAAACGCTATACCAAATATAATATGTAATGCTTTTAGGGCGTAAACACGAGATAATTTTGACTTCCCGGGACAGAATTATTCTCGTCGGTGAAATTATTAAAGATATTGGAATTTTTAATAAGCTAAATCAAAATTGTTTAACGTCGACATAACAATATTTTAGATATTTCCACACGTCATCAAATGATATGTCAACTCAATATCCGCCTAGTATACATTTCCTCCACAAGTTCAATATTGCTATTTTAACAATATTACGCTATAAAATCCTCTATAAGGTATATTACAAGCAAACGCATTTGAACTTGGCTGCTCCAAACCCTACAAAATTATGTAGGTATATTACTTTGAGGGCGTACCTGTCAGATAATAGCGATTTCATATACAACAAAATTGTCTGAGTCGATGCAAATAATTAAGCTACTTCAATTTTTAACAAACTAAGCCAGAATGCTTTCACGTTTACATAAACATGTTTTCCATATTTTCAAAATGTCACGGACACGTTTAAATATTTATTTGCTGAAAGAGCGAAGCAGTTAATCTTGCTTACAGGAATAAAATGAAATATCTACCTATTTAGGTTTATAACTCTTTAAAACTAGGAATTATTATTATTTTTATATTAATTTCAAATTATTTTACATATAAACGAAAGGGCATAAATTGAATTGGCGGTACCAAAAATCAAATTGGCGGTACCGTTTTCGGAATTGGCTGTTAATTATATATTTCGGAATTGGCTGTTAGGACAAATATATGAATTTCCGACAGAATTATTTGCGACTATTGGCGGTAGCATAAATATTTTGTATTTTTGTATACTTTGCATTCTTTCACCAATGTTAATCACCGATTTGAATTATTTTTCATAGTGTGTTTATATTCATATTCATATTTTTCCCTGTCCACAACTTTTCTCATGTCTTTTATCATTCAACTACTGTGACTCTCGGTAACAACATGTCTACCGCACGTTTGAAAATTTCGAAAAACATTTTTTCGCTGCGTACATCGTCAAATTTGACCACTCTGAGTGGAGACAATCATCGGGTACATGTGCATCCTCTCTAAAGAAGTTTTCTTGCAAGTATGTATATGGACTGGCAGTCAAGTACTCGTTAATTGAATTTTCCCTTGCAGCAAAAGTTGTAAGAGTCAACACCTTACGAAAGCGAGGCAGACCAACAAACGCAAGTCGTAAAGCACTTGTGCGACAATAGTTTTACTGTGGATTCATGTATCATATCTTTTTTAACATTTCAAACATCGATAAACTTAACTTTAAACATTTTTCAATCATCGAATAAATTATATAAAAACGTAAAATTTCGCTACCGCTTATTGCTCCAAAAGGCCTACCGCCAATTCCGTTATGACTTAATTAACATCCAATTCCCACCCCCCTTACCGCCAATTTACATCCAGCCTTTACTACCCACGACCAAACCTAGGACTTTTCCTACCCATGTACAAAAAAACTATACATAGCGCAGATATACCCACAACGTTTGTATTGCATTATAACCTTGAGATATTTTAAATAATATAGACTTGCTAGTAAATTAATATTTCTTACTTCAGTTAATTAGTAGGTCCTCTTTAATGCAAACTGCGAAAAATTGACTACATAGATTATAATTAAAAACAATGCAGGGCATCTAAATCGCATTTGTGAGCTTTCAGAAGTTGGTTGAATGAAATCAGTTAAGAAATGCGACCTTGTAGCGTACTACATACAAAAAGGAAGACAGACAGACAGACACGGACACAACCTTTTCATTAGATGCTCAATGATCTAAAGCTCAGCATCTAAAAAAGGCAAAACATTTTGCCTGCCTACATTTGCCTGCCTACATTTACAGAATTATTAGCCTTCATTTATTGCTGCCTACTTTATAGGCCTTATTTGTAGGCAGGCGCCCATCACTGCTTTCAATTAATTCTAATCTAACCTTATCGAACCTAATTGAGACACTCAGCCACTTGACAACAATAGAATGAGGTATAATATGTGCATTGACGCTTGCAAAAAGCACATGGATCAACGGTTTGTAACTGATGTATAATATATCGCCTAACACTTAAACGAAGAAGCATGCGCAACTAAACTAAAAGCAAGTATAATGCGTTGTCCAATGATGAACGGGCAAGGTGGGAGGTTTCTCCTTTGGAAAACGAAGATGTTGACGTTATTATTCATTACTTCAGATTCTGCTGACAGCACCGAATCTACATTCATTAGATTCTAATCATAAGCAAAATATAAAATTTTCAGTGTCACTTTTAGTTTGGCAATCAGTTCAGTCAGAGAAGCAACAGTACAGTGTATAACAAGGAATCTGTCTTTGCTTGTAAGTTTTGTTTTTCAACTATTTAAGTACTGATTCTGGGGCTGTTCTTTGATAAGTCATGCACAATATGTACGCCTTGTTCTTCTTATGACTAGCGTAGGAAAAAAGTTAGGCATGACTTACCGGCCTGAACATGACTTACCAAAGTATCCAATCCATCGATTACCACACTCATAATATTTTTAATTACTAGTTTCTATTTATGGTTCGATATTACAATACCATCTTTTAATATAAGTTTTTTAATTCTAAGGTGTCATCTAGATAATATATATGTGATAAGTAGATAAAGTAAAATATCACTGTAACGGACAACACAGTTCCAAAGCTAAATAGTCTTAGGTATTTCTGTAACTTTACTGTAATCCTATACAATTGACACTTATTTTGAATTGGAGGGAAGAATAATGCAAGTATCTAATAATAGTGTTTTGCTTTACAAAACTACGGTCGTAAAGAATCTGCTTTAATTTATTATTTATACTATAGGTAATATTATTTCATAGGTACCTAATTATTTTTCAATGCTTTCTGCAAAATATTGAAATTATTATTACTTTAGGACTTATTTTTAGGTAAAAATATGATCGGTAGAAACATTTACCAATTTAGCATATTGAAGTTTACTTTCTTCAATTTGAAAAATAATAAAGTATAAAAATAAATGGCGTTATTCAAATATCATTACTTTAAGTATACCTCTTACATTAGTGTAACCATTCCATAAACGGATGTCGTTAACATAGGATGTTACCAGTCACCAGTTCTCATTCCGGTAGTTCTTGCACCCGTACCATTTTTATCGATGCCACTTGTACCGGCACTACTCGTACCGACACTACTCCGGCCGGTACCTCTTGCAGCGGCACCACTCTTGCCAAATACACTCGAACGTAGTCCACTATTTGCCGGGACAACTCGTGCTTGCACATATAGCCCTCAGCCCATTCAAACCGACACGAGTTTCCGTACGACTAGTATCCGTACTAACCCTTATTACTTGTACCCGTACCACTCGTAGCTATACCACCGGTACCCAGCCCACGCGTAACAAACAGTATTGCACCAGAAGCATTTTCCCTGCCCACGGTTTCGAAGCATTATTGTACCCTCACCAGTCATACCCAGGCCACTTGTACCAGTAAACTCTTACCGCCTCCTGTCCGTCCCGCCTAAATAATAAACCTGTGCGTGCAACTACACATTCAATAAAATGAGAAATTCAAGTACGACTGGTAGAAGTTAGGCGCTGTCGTAATTTAAGCGTTGCCACAATAGAGTTCTATTCTTTTATTAATGCCAAATTGAGCTCAGCACCTACTTCGGGGCCCTGGTCGACAAATCCGGCGCTTCGCGCCGGATTTTTGTCTATTATCTGCCATTCATTACCTTCGAAAATAACAAATTGTAATTGTGTTGCAATTGTAATTCATAATATAACAATATGCTTAAATGAAATTGTAATTGCGTTTACAATAACAACATCAAGCTGTGATTGTGATTCTCAAAACCTCACAATAAGGATAAGAATTCACAATTTTAGTACACTAAGTAGTACAGCAACGTCCTCGCAAATAGTGGATGGTGTTGGGTAACAGATTAATGATGAGTGGGATATTTTGCTGTTACCTAACCGCATCTAATATAATACATTTTGAAGAATTTTATTAATGAATCTTTGAATGAGTATATTTCTATACTTGCAGTAAAACCAAACTGTGCTTCTGAAAACTTTATTTATTATTATTATTATTATTATTGTACGGTATAGCCTTTCATCCTTCTTTCAGGGATATATCAGCACCGTGTATTAATGTACGGATGTATATGATTCTTGAGTACACCATGTGGATGTACTCATCGAATCTACAACCAGTATGTATCGTAATCTATGGATATAATCTTTCTTACCGACGTACTCCTTTGCGGCGATATATTTATCCTGCATCACTGCACGTATAGTCTTTTCCCTTGCGGAGGAGTTGGTGGTCTGACTAATCCTAATAGCCTCGAAGTTCCAGTCCCCGACTAGAAGGTATCAACAACCACCGTCAACCCATCCTCCTCTGCATTATGTGAGAATGCGGAACGAGAGAGACCACCTGCAGGTGAGCCGGTCGCACAGTCTTGTAGGAAGGTAGATGTGTATGCTGTAGCACATGGAAAGGCCGCGGAGAATCTCCGCTTTAAATGTACAGTAGCCTCCGTCTCGTGCTATGAAAGCAACGGATGAGCACATGTACATACATGTCCACTTACACAACTCCCTACCCCAAACTGATCCACTCCGACTTCACCCAAGTCCTATCTTTACTTAAGCCGCGATCCAAATGTGGGGAGGACTCCCCCGACTTAGCAGTTCAGTAGTTAGACCTTTCACCCGCCAAGCCGGGATGAAAACTTCATTTATGCATAACTGTTTACTAGTACTATACATTCTAGTTTCCATCTTTATTCCTAATTCCTACCAGTTACCCCATGAGTAGATTAGATTATTCAGGCTTACCGGGCTCACTAGACCCGGCGAACGCAGATCCGAGGGGCGCTTCCTATTTTAAAAGGGATTAGATGTACTTATAACGATACTTCAAACTGCTAATTCGATATGAATTTTTTCCACTGAGCTGGTGATTAGTAATTTACGAAGGTTAAAAAGTATTAAAAAGATTTTTACAGCACCTTATTGATGTACTTAAGGGCTAAATGGGCATCTGCCCAAGCCGGGTACGGCTCTGAACTTCGCTGTTTCATTAGGGTCTGCGAAAATGTCTTCAAGATTTCTCAAATGCCCTTCCTCCAGACTGGACGCCTTTACCAGCTTACAGCTTAGACGATTCGATTACATGTGTTTGAAATAAGTAACAATACACTATGTTTAATAGTAAGCCGTTCTTTGTACTAACCATCACAGAATCACAGATAATTAATATTAGAAGATTAAACTGAAAGCGAGCACTTTATATACAACTCAAGCGTAGAACTAAATGACATGGCTTTGAACTACGCGGAAAATTTTTCAATAATAACAAATGAAATCTTAATACTGCACACGAAAATGACTGCTTTAACACTAATACTACCACTTTTCACAATCAAAAAAACCCATAATTTCAATGCCGGCGGCAATTTCAATTCGGCGTGGCCGCCTCCGGCGGCCGAGGGAAGAATATAACCTATCCGTTTCCAGGCAGCTTTAGGAGCCTGGGTCAGTGTTAATTCCGGTTAATCGTCATTAAAAACTGTTTTGCAACGTTAGTTTTATTAATTTCTCGTCGATTTATATTCATTGCACTTCGAATAAAAAATGTTTTGGACATCACTTACTAAAGTTGGACATCACTTACTAAAGCTGGACATCACTTACTGGCCTAGACATCACTTACTAAAGAAACCCCTTCTTGCCAGTATTCGTAGTTGCTTTTATTTGTTAACGAGTATTGTTTTTCCCTAAATGGAACTAACATTCAATATTTGTTTTATAATCACTTGGACTAACCTAAAAAGTAATAATTCGAATCTCTGCTGCTAATCTCCTGTTCGCACTGTCTGTTGACAGTATTGTTGAAATGAAATACTCTGATTTTTATATTCCTTAACTCTAAAACACAGATTATATATTTGGTGCACTTCCAGAGGTTCGGTAGAACACAGATAGTATTTCAGAGGAAGTTTGATTTTTGCTGGTGGTCGGTTTCGCGGGTAAGCTGCGCTACTTACAAAAACTTGTATTTTGATTCTCGGCTAGCCTCATCTCCTCGTCCTGTGCAGGTCTTTCCTATTAGAATAATTGCTGATTGCTCTCTGTGAAACCAGCGAAATTGCCGACGTAGCACTACCTAATTCTATTGAATTGAAATAAATTGGAGTTTGAGTTTCAATTCAATTTATTATTATGGCTGTACCAACGGCCACTTATGAGTGCTGTCTTGAATCTTGAACCTTACAGAAATCAATGCTTTGGTCATCTGATCGACATCCGATGATCAAATCACCCGATTTCTTAAAGTTAAATGTGTGTACATGTAATTGTGTACTACGGGAGTCCTATTATTGTGCACTGTGTTACAGACAGTAAATGTAGCCGCTAGGACTGTCCCAAGTAGTAGCAATAGCAATATTGCTGAAGTACTGTATTGAGATGTCAAATGTTGAAAGGAATGAAGGAAAGGAAGGCCGGGCTGGGCTATACCGAAGGAAGTTTTGCTCTTTAAGTTTTTTTCCACGCCACTTTAAGATACAGCTCTATTATAGATGCATGCAGCTTAAGCCAAGCTGACAGAGCAGCAGAGATGTAACATGTAACCACCCTTAGGATATAAAAGGTCTTTTTTGTGTCTAACTTAAGCGTAACAATAAACATTGGTATTTGGTAAGGTTGTATAAGTCTTCAAGAAGTCTTTCCGGGACTCAGTCACCAAGTGGGACTGACTGAAGACTGAGACTGACTGGGACTCAAAATTTCAATTTTATTGAGGACT
>JAQFZE010002590.1:0-14238 GCA_034695245.1 Dicyrtomina saundersi | reverse complement strand
GTTTCAGAAAAGTGCAAAATGTTCGATTTACTTGATTCAGAAAAGTGCTCAATGTTCTATTTACATGTTTTGAGAAAGGTGTTAAATATTTTATTTCCATGTTTTTGAAATGTAGAAAACAATTTATTTTGTACCTTTTTGAAAAGTCTCAATATTTGTTTTACGTTTTTTTGAAAACTGCAAAATGTTCCATTTACATGTTTTGAGAAAATTCAAGCTGCGGGGGCTGCCCGCGCTGGCCGCATTATCCGGCCCTGCGGTGGAATTTAATAAAATAATCTCAAAGTTTGCTATTTTTGATGTAGGAAAACCCATCGGGATGTCGGTGTCGAACCTGCCGGTTGTTCCAATGCCCAATGCACGTGCCGGCATAACCAGAACCAGAACGACCAGCAGGTCATCCATGAAGTTGACCCATCAAAAAAGAAAAGTCGATCAGGCACACAGCGCGTGGAAAATCGAAATGATTCGCGTTCGCGACCTTCTATGGGGAGGGGAAATACTCACAAACAGCAGAGCTCGTTGCTTCCTAGCAAGAAACGCATCGCGCATCCGGTTCCAGTCCTGTCACCTCAGATGCTGGACGAAAATTGGGAATACTGGAGAATTCTGAGTGAGGAAATGTACACTTTCCTCAACCACAGTCCTGAATTAAGCGCAGACTATTTATTAGAGAAGATAATTGGAAAAAGGAATCTTGAGAAAGGATTGAACGACTCAGTGTCAGTACTTGTGGTATGTCTCATCGATTATGCCAATTTAATGCACTTCAGTTAAAGAGGAGCTTTTATTTTCATTTAATTCATTGCTCTTAGAAATATCTTTGGCATAACTCACTAAACTGTGTAAATTGCAGTTGCTTCAGATGTAATTTCGAACAACTTTTTCTCATTCTTAGGTTCATGTGAATAAAATATCGGATCTGTTTCTCTATGGAAGGAATCAAAAGCGTTTGATTCTTGAAGCTACTGATCTTCCTACGGCGAGAACTTCGAGTAATAATTCTGTAAATGTGAGTTCTGTCGCAAGGAAGATTTGTGCTCTTGGATCTCTAGCGGATTTAATGCATTCAGTTGTGAAAGTTGAAGATTTATTGGTTGTTGTATGCGGAAGATTGGCTGGTTTTGGTTCTGGTTCTGAACTTACGGTGCTCAATGCCCCTGCCTGGCGGATTCCTCAGGCACAGACGATAATGGAAGATAATGAAGTTACAATAGGTCACTATCGGCATGTGGTAAGCTTTGAATTTTATACTTTTTTTATTTATTGTTTCATCATTGTAATTCAACTGTAACCACACTGGCTGATGTATTTACTGCTTTTATTTTGTAGAAGAATTTCAGTCTTCATTCAGACTCAGACAATGAAAATTCAGATTGTTCCACCATTTCAAAGCTACTGCAGGATTCTCAGTATGAATCGGAAACACATGAGATAAGTGACACGGAAAGTCGTGTCATGTTTCGACCTTCGATGTGCCCCACAGCTATTGCTCACGCTAGTGGAACTGACAGCATTAGAAAGGTTATATTCAGAAAAGACCGTGTTAAGGTTGTCGCTAACGTTGACGAAGCCCCTGCCAGGAAAACCAAGACGACGACGATACGTAACCAAAACCGAAGTATCCAGAGACAGACAGAGAAGCAAAATAAAAATAATAATGTAGTCAAGCCAACGAAACCCGCGTCAACGAACAAAAAAGTCAATATTAATGAGGTCGTCACGATTTTGGATTCTAACGATTCTGAACGTAAACAGGAAAGCCACGGTCGTTGCAAGAACCAGAAAATGAAAATCAAACAGTCACAACTGCAACCCTCACCAAGTTCTGCAGCTTCCAAAAGTAAACTACCGCCTCAGCTTTTTGGGCAAAGTCCCTCAAATTCTCCTCGTTTGCCCCGGGTGATTAGAAATGACATTCAGTTTGACTCTATTAACTATGACCTTCACAGTGATGATAGTATCATGGCGGACCTGCTGAACGATGAAGATATTACAGCTGAGGATAATGCGATTGGGACGACTCGCAGAAAGGACAGTGAAAAAGTGAGCTCGGAGTGGGTTGACCTTGATAGGGACGTTGACAATGATGGCGCGGCGCAATGGCTGACCTCCAGATGAGTCAAGCTCCTAATAATGATGAAATTCATCAGAATTCCGAATGCGCAATGTCCTAGCTCACTCGGTGTCAGTTTTAGGCTGAATAAGATGCTAACGTTACAGTAGCAATATTAAGGGAGAGCTTCAAAGCAAAAAAGCCTTAAGGATATATGTTATATCATTGTTAAGTTCCTGCTACGCATATTTCAATTTCAACGGATTAATTATTAGTTAAGTGAAATAAGTTACACCTCCCCTAAAAAAATAGATCGATACTTAAGTAGGGATGTTGTTAATATATAATGAGTAAGTGGTGTTAAGAATATGTGTTATTTGGTATATGTCTATAAAAATGAAATAAGTTGAAGGACTTTAATGAAATATAGACTTTGTAATTGAATTATAACGTATTTAATTTATTTGAGAATCAGACAGCAGATTCTTCTGCATCGATGTTCCGTGGGGAGTGAACTGAGATGCTTCCGGAAACCGATCAGAACTACGCCCGACAGAACTATCATCGATCCAATAATGCTACGTTTTGGTTTTGTGAGTTAAAAGTAAAAGTTTACAGAAAATTAGAATATAGCAACAACAATTAAATATTCAACAATATATTACAACTATTCAATAAATGTGACTCGGAATATAAATTAATGTTGTTAAATAACCACTTCAAATTCTTTTAAAACGGGTTTGTATTTATATAATGTTACCTTACCTGTACTCATCCGGTGTTATACTGAAAAATATAGCCTGCCATATAAACGCGAAAATCACATCGAAACTACGGCACAAAGATAATGGACCTGCATCTTCATATTTGAAAGCTATCGTGATCAGGGCTGCGGAATTTTAATTATAAAATAATGTAATTTTGAAAATTAGTTTTTAAATGGATTCAGTTACTTACTAGTGAATTTAATTAATTAAATTAGTTCAAATAGTGATGAGTCTAATTACCCTGTGCAGAGAATGTGAAAAGGCTGAGTAGACAGACAAGAAACCAATCCCACGAAGACCGAGGCAGTTCAAAGGAGCCAAATGCGTAACTCAGTATTAAGGAAACAACAGTTCCAACGAATCCAAAAACAAGAATGACTACACAAAAGTTGACACCTTTCAAAAGTCGCAACGTGAGAAAAACCAATGTTGCAAAAAGCATGGAACCCAAGGAAAGTCCAACACCCTTCTACTACACGGGTAAACATTTAAACCATTTATGCAAAGATTAAGCTAAGCTAATGACTAAATACTGAATAAATTAGGTTACAGGTTACAACAAAAAATAGAGAATAATTTCTTATTTAACTGCTCCATCCATACCATCGCATTCGTGTCCATTTCACTCTTCCCCGTGAGAAAAGGCGGGCGGGTAATGATGATGACCCCAATTAATGTGACCAAAGCCGCCACAATATTCATCACGCCAAACTTTTCCCCCAAGAGGACACATGCGAGGAAGGTGACGAAGACGGGAGTGCTGAAGGAGATGACGACGGAGTCAGGGATACTCAGGTATTTGAGTGCGTTGTAAAGTAGAATTATTGAAGCACACCCTGTAAAACTCCGTACCTTGAATAAAAATAGTTTTAATTTAATAACATTCTTAAACTTAATATGGACCAACTTTTGGTACTTACGAGCAAAATGCATAACATCTTGAACTTTTCACGCTGATTCGGTGGATAAATGGACTGGAAAGGCTCTGACTTCTGAATGAATTGAATGTATAAGAGGACGGGGATGGAGGGGAGGAAGCAACCACAGCAAAATCTCCACATGGTCACACTAAAAACTTGATAATGTCCAAAGCTCTTCACGATCGCTATTGACATGGAACCCAACAAACTTGCAATGGTCATGAGCGCCATTCCTATAAACCGTTGCCAACATTTTCGTTCACCTTTCTGCTCCAGTACCGGACCCGGATCCGGAACCGAATCTCCTCCAGTCGTTGATTTCAAATTATTCAAAATGTCCAGGCCAATCTCAGTCTTACTACCTTGTTTTTGATCTAAATCCTTTACTGGTTTCTCAACATCTGGACTTGCTTCGAAAATTATAACCTGTACTGGATCCTCAGCACTTTTTGTGCCCAGAGGTTCGTCACTTTGGAAAGTTTTGTTTTCCATTATTTTGCTTGGTTTAGTTAAAGAAAGAATGCAGTCGCTGGTGCTGACATTGGTAGGTAAATGCGCATTGGCTTTGTGATTTTTCAATAATTATGTACTGTTGCTTGCTAGAATGTAATTCGTTTTTTTGGTGTAAATTGTGACAACACTGTTAGTTAGTTACTGTGTTGTAGAAGAAACTAATTAGCTATTATTCTATTATTACTTTTATTAAGTATTTTAGGCAAAGGTTCGCTTCGTACAAAATATCCCTTATGCGTAAAACGGTCAACGCAGCTTTTTCATGGGAAGTCTCTATTTTTTTAAAAATAATTTAAAAGAAACACTGACAATAATGTTTTTAGTTTTGTTAATAACTTCTAAATCCATTATTAATTTTAACGATAAAAATATAATAGGTATATCTTATCTAGAGGAACCGCTGTATTATTTTTTAGGAAAATAGGAAGGAAGGATTTTAGGCGGTTTACAGAAAATAGGCAGGATTTAGAAATTAGGAAGGCTGATTTGTTTACCTAAAAAATTGGTAGGAAATGGGCAGGCTTGAGCAGTAATATGGAAATAGTGCTGCTTAAGCAAGCCTACCTACTGGTTATTTTACAAACGATTTTCAAAGTTTCGAATAATTTATGATTAATTTATAGACATGGCGGTGTCTGTATGCATGTAATTGGGGATGACACTCTGCAGAAGAAATTTTTTGTATAGGATATCAAATACTTTGGTAGATCGTAGCTGACATGTACCACAGATTATATTGATGTCCTGACACGTTTAAAAGATCAAAATACAAAACAATCACGCGAGGAATACATAAATTCAGGTCATAATTATTGCATATAGTCATCGATAATAGAGTTTTTATCTTCTTTGATATTGATATCATAATGATTATGTATTATCTATATGCGAACATCAATCAATTACACTAACAGATTAATTAGTACGAATTTACAGAGTGCTCAGTTGCCATAGTGTAACTGATCATCAGTTGTGCTCATTCCTTGTCGAATACGTAAAAGTAAAAATGAATCAAGTTAATGGACTTAATTGAAAAATAATTATACTACCTTTTTTCTTACAAAAGATTTAATTTATTTGAGAATGAGACAGCAGATTCTTCTGCATGGATGTTCCGTGGGAAGTGAACTGAGATGCTTCCGAAAACCGATCAAAATTACGCCTGACAGAACAATCATCGATCCAATGATGCTGCGTTTGGTGAGTTAAAAGTTTACAGGAAAATAGAAAATAGTAACAACCCAAATTTCCGTTAAATATGTCTCGAAATAAATTAATGTTGTTGAAAAATCCCCCATGAATTTCTTTTAAAATGGTTTTGTATTTACGTAGGTACTTTACCTGTACTCATCCGGTGCTACAGCGAACAATAAAGCCTGCCATATGAATGCAAAAATCACATCGAAAGTACGGCAGAGAGATAATGTACCTGCATCTTCGTATTTGAAAGCTATTGTGCCCAGGGCTGCCGAATGTAAATTATCATATTTTGGAAATTAATTTTTAAATGAATTCAGCTACTTGCTTTTGAACTTTACTAATTACATTAGTTAAATGGTTAACTTAGCTAATGATGAGGATAATTACCCTGTGAAGAGTATGTGAGAAGGCTGAGTAGAAACACAAGAAACCAATCCCACGGCGAGCGAGGCAATTCAAAGGAGCCAAATGCGTAACTCAGTATTAAGGAAACAACAGTTCCAACGAATCCAAAAACAAGAATGACTAAACAGTAGTTGACATCCCTCAAAAGTCGCAACGTGAGAAAACCCAATGTGGCAAAAAGCATGGAGCCCAAGGAAAGTCCAACACCTTTCTACTACACGGGTAAACAAACATCTTTAGATTTGCAATTTTATTACAACCTATATATACTTAACCACAATTCACGTAAATCATTAAACAGGAATGAAGTAGCAAAAACTACCTAGTAATTAAGAATTACGAATATTTACACATGTCTTAAGGATCGTCCATAAATAATATCATCGGTATAGGGTCAGTGCAGCGGGGTCGCAGGGTCCTAACATCCGGATTTTTTGATGACATCATTTACGGACGACCCCTTTTAAATTAGTTTACAACAAAAAATTAACTAATTTCTTATTCAACTGCTCCATACCATCGCATTCGTGTCCATTTCCCTCTCTCCCGTGAGAAAGGGCGGGCGGGTAATGATGGTGACTCCAATTAACGTGACCAAAGCCGCCACAATATTCATCACGCCGAACTTTTCGCCTAACAAAAGACAAGCGAGGAAAGTGACGAAGACAGGCGTGCTGAAGCAGATGACGATCGAGTCAGAAATACTCAGGTATTTGAGTGCAATGAAAAGTAGAATTATGGAAGCACTCCCTGTAAATCCCCGTGCCTTTTGAAGAGAAAAATTTAATTTATAAAAATAGACGTAATTTAATAACTTTCTTAAATTTCTTAATATAGATGGACAAACTTGGAACTTACGAGCAAAATGCATAACATTTTGAACTTGTCGCGCTGATTCGGTGGATAAATGGGCTGGAAAGGCTCTGACCTCTGAATGAATTGAATATACAAGAGGAAGGGGATTGCGGGGAGGAAGCAACCTCCGCAAAATCTCCACATGCACACGCTAAAAACTTGATAATGTTCAAAGTACTTCACGATCGCGACCGACAGGGAAGCCAACATACTTGCAAGGGTCATGAGCCCCATTCCCAAAAACCGTTCCCAACATTTTCTTTCACCTTTCTGCTCCAGCACCGAACCCGGAACCGGAACCGAATCTCCTTCCGTCGTGGAATTCAAATTATTCAAAATGTCCAGGCCAATCTCATCAATCTTACTCCCTTGTTTTTGATCAGAATCATTTACTGGTTTCTCAGCATCTGGACTTGCTTCAAAAATTATACCTTTTGTGTCTAGTGGTTCGTCACTTTTGAAGAAATTGTTGTCCATTATTTTGCTTGGCTTAAGTTTAAAAAAATGCTGCAGAGACTGCAGACGCTGGTACTGATATTGATAAGTACTACCAAATGAGCATTTTCTTAGTTATTATTTTTCAATAATTATGTACTGTTGCTAGAATATAATTCGTTTTGTTGGTGTAAATTAATACAACACTATTAGTTAGTTACTCTGTGTTGTAGAAAATAATTAGCAATTATTTTATTATTACTTTTTTATGAAGTATTTTAGACAAAGGTTCCCTTCGTACAAAATATGCCTATAAAGTACATAATTATGCGACAACATCTAAACTAAAACGGCCAAGGCAGCTTTTTCATGGGAACTTTCTATTTTTGTTTAACAATAATCTAAAAGAAACACTGTTTTTAGTTGGTAATAACTTCAAAGCCCATTATTAATTTTAACGATAAAATATGATAGATAGGTACATACATAATATACTGATGTCCTGACACGTTTAAAAGATCAAAATACAAAACAATAACGCGAGGATTAAGTAAATAAGTTTAGATCATAATATTCTGTATAGTCATGGATAATGGAGTTTTTATCTTCCTTGATATTGATATCATAATGTTTATGTATTATCTATATGCGAACATCAACCAATTACGCTAACAGATTAATCAGTACAAATTTACAGAGTGCTCGGTTGCCATAGCGTAACCGATCATCAGTCGAGCTCATTCCTTGTCGTATACGTAAAAGTAAAAATGAATCAAGTTGATGGACTTAATTGAAAAATAATTATAATACATTTTTTCTTACAACAGATATAATTTATTTCAGAATGAGACAGCAGATTCTTCTGCACGGATGTTTCATTGGGAGTGAGCTGAGATGCTTCCGGAAACCGATCAAAATTACGCCCGACAGAACAATCATCGATCCAATGATGCTACGTTTTGTGAGTAAAAAGTTCACAGGAAATTAGAAAATAGTAACAACCAAAATTTCCGTTTTAAATATGTCTCGAAATAAATTAATGTTGTTAAAAAAATCCCTCATGAAATTCTTTTAAAATGGGTTTGTATTTATTTACGTAGGTACTTTACCTGTACTCATCCGGCGTTATATTGAAAAATAAAGCCTGCCATATAAACGAGAAAATCACATCGAAACTACGGCACAACGATAATGGACCTGCATCTTCATATTTGAAAGCTATCGTGCTCAGGGCTTCGGTCGGAATGTTAAATTTATAATTATATTTTGAAAATTAATTTTTAAATGGATTCAATTACTTGGTTGTAGTAAGTAGTTGGTAGTGAATTTAATATTTAATTAACTATATAAGTTAAATGGTTAGCTTAAAAAATGCTAATGAGGATAATTACCCTGTAAAGAGAATGTGAGAAGGCTGAGTAGAAACACGAGAAACCAATCCCACGAAGACCGAGGCAATTCAAAGGAGCCAAATGCGTGACTCAGTATTAAGGAAACGACAGTTCCAATGAATCCAAAAACAAGAATCACTACACAAAAGTTGACACCTTTCAAAAGTCGCAACGTGAGAAAAACCAATGTGCCAAAAACCATGGAGCCCAGGGAAAGTCCAACTCCCTTCTACTACACGGGTAAAAATATCTTTAGATTTGGAATTTTATTACAAACTACTCACCCACAGTTCACATAAATCATTAAGCAGAAATAAAGTAGCAAAAACTACCTAGTAATTAAGAATTACGAATATTTACACATGTCTTAGGGATCGTCCATAAATGATGTCATCGGTAGGGTTAATGCAGCGGGGTCACAGCTGGTCCTAAAAATCGGGATTGTTTGAGGACAACATTTACGGACGACTCCCTATAAATTAGGTTGCAACAAAAAATAAACTAATTTCTTATTCAACTGCTCTATACCATCGCATTCGTGTCCATTTCACTCTTCCCCGTGAGGAAGGGCGGGCGGGTGATGATGGTGACGCCAATTAATGTGAGCAAAGCCGCCACAATGTTCATCACGCCGAACATTTCCCCCAAGAAAAGACATGCGAGGAAAGTGACGAAGACGGGCGTGCTGAAGGAGATAACGGTCGTGTCAGAGATACTCAGGTATTTGAGTGCGTTGTACTGGAGAATAATTGCACCACTTCCTGTACACCCCCGTACCTTGAAGTGTCAAATTTAATTTGTACAAATAGACGTGTATTTATATTTTAATAACATTCTTTTAATACAGATGGACGAACTTGGTACTTACGACCAAAATGCATATCATTTTGATCTTGTCACGCTGATTTGGTGGATAAATGGGATGGAAAGGCTCTGACCTCTGAATGAATTGAATATACAAGAGGATGGGGATTGCGGGGAGGAAGCAACCACCGCAAAATCTCCACATGGACACGCTAAAAACTTGATAATGTTCAAAGTACTTCACTATCACCACCGACAGGGAACTCATCATACTGGCAAGGGTCATGAGCCCCATTCCCAAAAACCGCTCCCAACATTTTCTTTCACGCTTCTGCTCCAACTCCAGCACTGGGACTGGCACCGAATCTCCTCCAGTCGTGGAATTCAAATTACTCAAAATGTCCAAGCCAATCTCAGTCTTACTCCCTTGTTTTTGATCTACATCATTCACTGGTTTCTCAACATCTGGACCGGCTTCGAAAATTATCACCTGTACGGGCTCCTCGGCACTTTTTGTGCCCAGAGGTTCGTCACTTTTGAGATTTTTGTTTTCCATTATTTAGCTTGGTTTTAGTTAAAGAAAGTCTGCAGACGCTGGTACTGATATTGATAAGTACTACCAAAAGTACCAAATGCGCATTTGCTTTGTGATTTTTCAATAATTATGTACTGTTGCTAGAATATAATTCGTTTTTTTTGGTGTAAATTGAGACAACACTATTAGTAAGTTATACTGTGTGGTAGGAATTAATAATTATTAGCAATTAAGTATTTTAGACATAGGTTTTCCTCGTACAAAATATCCCTATAAAGTCCGCGGTAAGAACTAAACTAAAACGGTCAACGCAGCTTTTTCATGGGAAGTTTCTATTTTTTTTGAAATAATTTAAAAGAAACACTGACATTAATGTTTTTAGTTGTTAATAATTTCAAACCCCATTATTAATTTTAACGATAAAAATTGTAATAGGTATATCTTATCTAGAGGAACCGCTGTATTATTTTTAGGAAAATAGAGTGATGGACATTGACAAGTTAGCACGCCAGGAATTCAAAATCTACATTTAATTCACTCGTTTAATTTAAAACATAGCGCGTAGGTAATTTGTTTTTAACCAATTGAGCATTTATTTTCCTACCAAAATAAATGTGTTTAGCTCAATTGTCAATTTATTTCCAATCAAGACTTTTAAAAAATTCGTGAATTTTTCTAATTTCATATTCCTGCTCTGCGATATTTTTAAGCGTACCTTGTTCCCTTTTTCAAACTCGCACAGCAGCACATGGAAATGGAAACATTGTCTCAAAATTTATTTTGTTTAACTTTTGCGCTGTTCGGAGTTTTACTTAAAAGTCTATACTAGTAAGTCCACTTACAGTGCAATTTCATCCAAGAGTAAAAATCAATAACATAATTATCTGAGATTGAAATATAGATTACAACATTAAGTAGATCAATTTAATTTTATGATAATAATAATTCTACTCAGCAGGTGTGTGGTGTATTCTGCAAATTCTCAAAGAATGGAGGTCAGAGGTTTCAATTGAGTAACAATATCTTGTGAGATCGCAGTAGGAAAACTAAAGCATAAATAAATGCAATTAGCAGTGCTTAATTTAATACACAGATTCAGATTGAGTTAATGGGGAAAAAAATGTATAATTCGGTTATGATCACAGGAATCCGGTCACCGGTTCTTCTCATAAAACTTGGTCCACAAAATTGTTTTCCTATACATACTTATTGTCACAAGCATGTAAATATAGAACATTTTGAACTTTCCAAAAATGTGTAACTGGAATTTTTTGCATTTTCAAAAAGTGGCAACTAAAATTTTTCATATTTAGTTTTTTTATGACGGGGGTTATTTTAAATTTAGCTTGAATTGGATTCGTGTGATTTAAATTCTTTACTAAAAATATTGTGCACTACATTGCAATTAAGCTAACATGCGATTAAAACCAAAAGCTGATATATTCATTTTTGTAAATTCATTCAATTCCAATTTTCGAATCTTAAAAAGTAAAAGATGCACTAAACGTGTTTTTAATGTGTATTCCTCTACAGGGAATATATCATATTATTGCATATCCAAAACTCTTTAGTCACTAATCCCATTTCTTAGTTCTTAGTCATGGAGTTTGGTTTGTGGATAGGTACAGGTAGAAATAAACGCTTTCAGTTTGTATTCATAAGTACGGCGTTGTCAGAATATAGCGGATTTTATTTTTGATTTCGGTGAGAGGCAAAAACCCAACGGGGCAGAGAGATAATTAAGAACCTGGTTATTTTACAAACGATTTTTAGAGTTTCGAATAATTTATGATTAATTTATAGGCATGTAGTATTAGGGATGAAACTCTGCAGAAGAAAAGTTGAATATTTGTGTGTGTGGGATATCAAATACTTTTGTAGATCGTAGCTGAGATATATTTTTTATCCTCCTTAATCATTATATGATTATGTATTATTTAGATGAACATCAATCAATTACACTGACAGATTAATCAGTACGAAACGAATTTACAGAGTGCTCGGTTGCCATAGCGTAACCGATCATCAGTCGATCTCATTCCTTGTCGTATACGTAAAAATGGATCAAGTTGAAGGACTTAATTGAAATATAATTATACCACCTTTTTTATTACAACAGATTTATTTCATCTGAGAATGAGGCAGCAGATTTTTCTGCACGGATGTTGGGTTGGGAGTGAGCTGAGATGCTTCCGGAAACCGATCAGAACTACGCCCGACAGAACAATCATCGATCCAATAATGCTACACGTGTTGTGAGTAAATAGCAACAACCAAAACTTCTATTAAATGTGACTCGGAATATCAATAAATTAATGTTGTTAAAAACCCGTTGAATTTCCTTTAAAACGGTTTTGCATTTACGTAAGTACTTTACCTGTACTTATCCGGCGTTATACTGAAAAATATCGCCTGCCATATAAACGAGAAAATCACATCGAAACTACGGCACAGGGATAATGGACCTGCATCTTCATATTTGAAAGCTATCGTGCTCAGGGCTGCCGAATGTTAATAATACAATAGTGCATTTTGAAAATTAATTTTTAAATGGATTCAGTTACTTGCTAATAAATTTATTCAATGACATTACTTAAATGATTAGCATAATCAGTCTGGCATTTTGAGTCAGTTTTGACCGGGTGACGGTCAGATTTGATCATTTGTCAAAACTGATAATGCTAATGCGGATAATTACAATTACCCTGTGAAGAGAATGTGAGAAGGCTGAGCAGAAACACAATAAACCAATCCCACGAAGAGCGAGGCAATTCAAAGGAGCCAAATGCTTGACTCAGTATTAAGGAAACAACAGTTCCAATAAATCCAAAAACGAGAATGACTACACAAAAGTTGACACCTTTCAAAAGTCGCAACGTGAGAAAAACCAATGTGGCAAAAAGCATGGAGCCCAAGGAAAGTCCAACACCCTTCTACTACACGGGTAAACAAACATCTTTAGATTTGCAATTTTATTACAACCTATACTTAACCACAATTCACGTAAATCATTAAACAGGAATGAAGTAGCAAAAACTACCTAGTAATTAAGAATTACGAATATTTATACATGTCTTAAGGATCGTCCATAAATAATGTCATCGGTAGGGTCAGTGCAGCGGGGTTGCAGGGTCCTAAACATCCGGATTTTTTGATGACAACATTTACGGACGACCCCTTCTAAATTTGGTATTTAACTGCTCCATACCATCGCATTCGTGTCCATTTCCCTCTCCCCCGTGAGAAAGGGCGGGCGGGTAATGATGGTGACGCCAATTAATGTGACCAAAGCCGCCACAATATTCATCACGCCAAACTTTTCCCCCAAGAAGACACATGCGAGGAATGTGACGAAGACGGGTGTGCTGAAGCAGATGACGATCGAGTCAGAGATACTCAGGTATTTGAGTGCATTAAAAAGTAGAATTATTGAAGCACACCCTGTGAATCCACGTACCTTGAATAGTAAAATTTAATTTATAAAAGTAGACATAATTTAATAAATTTTTTTTTCTTCTCATAGATGGACGAGCTTGGAACTTACGAGCAAAATGCATAACATCTTGAACTTGTCCCACTGATTCGTTGGATAAATGGACTGGAAAGGCTCTGACTTCTGAATGAACTGAATATACAAAAGTATTGGGATTGCGGGGAGGAAGCAACCGCCGCAAAATCTCCACATGGTCACGCTAAACACTTGATAATGTTCAAAGTACTTCACGATCGCCACCGACAGGGAACCCAAGAGACTTGCAAGGGTCATGAGCCCCATTCCCAAAAACCGTTCCCAACATTTTCTTTCACCTTTCTGCTCCAGCACCGGACCCGGAACCGGAACCCAATCTCCTTCCGTAGTATAATTCAAATTATTCAAAAAGTCGAGGCCAATCTCAATCTTACTCCCTTGTTTTTGATCTAAATCCTTTACTGGTTTCTCAGCATCTGGACTTGCTTCGAAAATTAAAACCTGTACGGGCTCCTCAGCACCTTTTGTGTCCAGAGGTTCGTCACTTTGGAAATCTTTGTTGTCCATTATTTTGCTCGGTTTTAGTTAAAGGCTGGAGTAGCTGGTACTGATATTGGTAAGTTACTACCAAATTTATTAAGTGTTTTAGATTTTAGAGGTTTTAACGTCTGCTTATATTGAAATGAGGACGTAAAAACACACAGTTTATATAATTGCAGCGGTTGTAGGACAAAGTCTCCCTGGACAAAGTCTCCCCGGACATTTTACCCCCGGACATTTTCCCCCCGGTCATTTTCCCCCCGGACTTTTTCCCCCGGTCATTTTCCCCCCGGACTTTTTCCCCCGATAAGTAACAGCGGACATTTTCCCCCCAGTACTAAAATGCAA
>JAQFZE010002589.1:0-14241 GCA_034695245.1 Dicyrtomina saundersi | reverse complement strand
TACGTGGTTTCTCTTTCAAAAATTCCTTTGTTAAAAAAAGTTTTCAGGAAATCTAACTGGCCTCCACCATCAGCAGATGACGTCGTTGATGCTTCTGTTTCAGGAGAATCTGGTCCAAATGCAAACTCAAATCCTTCCAACTCCACAGGTGACTCATCACAGGGAGAAGCTGGCTCAGCCCAAAATAGTAATACATAAAGATTTTACGCTGCATTCCATTTTACACATTCAAACTTTTAAATATTTGAAATTTCTTTTTAACTTTTGCTCCTGCACACCTACTAACAAGATTGCAAATAATATTTTGGAGATTATATTATCAATGCATTTGCCATTATGTGTTTGCTAGAAGCAAAAACTTGTCATTATTCAATTATTATAAATACCGAGTGAATTTATGTATGATGTCTTGCTTAAACGCTACAGATGCAATGCAGGCGTAATTAAAATAAATATTTGCTACCTACTAGTATCTAATTGCGTGTTTTGATGATTTCGCCATCTTTATCCTTATAGACGTCAGCAATGAAGTAAATAAGCCAAAACGAGCTGTCCGAGATTACTCATCTTTTTTCGGTAAAAATGCTGCTCCACCATCAAGACCAGTATATGTTCTCACACCCGGCGCTGTTGCTGTTCCAGAAGCATTTAGTGGAAGTGGAAACCCAGAGGAGAGCGAATAAGTCAATTAAAACGAATTACAACGGCAAATAATCAGTATATACTACGTAATGCAAAGAAAGGATTTTCGCTCACGGTACTAATGCTATAACTGCAAAAAAGGAAAAAACCAGGACAAACAAGGTCAACGATTGAAACTTGAAACATTTTTGAACCTGCCTTAAACTGAAATCAAATCGTGTGAGTGAATAATTAAGCTAAAGAATAATACATAATATTTAATAACAGAAACAAACATCCCGCTAAATAAAATGTTAAAATCAAATCGGTACAAATACAAATACTTATCAGAAGAAGTGACGATTACAGACATCAGCATAATATGCATAATATTATGACTGATGATATCTGTAAGAACTAAGGAAATTCTGAAGAAATAGCAAAATTGATATAACTACTTCACATAGGGATCACAATTTGGAAAAAATTTCAAATTTCTAAAATTCGTCAAATGCGACTTTGTTTCTAAAATGTCCTACACCCTACCAATTGAGTTGCGCATTTCCTTTTAGGCTGTCTCCGTACCAAAATCTGCTACCTGCTAATTGTATGTGACTAAAAGTGCTGTTAAAATAATTTGTTACATGTACACTAAAATATGTAAACGCTACAAAAAATTAATACGATACCGTCCAGACGCTTTTTATAAAACATTTGTCAGTTCTCGATCATGTGAACGTGAACCAGATGGATGAATGATGATATGTATTTTGCCAAGTAACTTTGTCATCGTAATTTTAATTATAACTGTATGCTTTTAGGGTTACTAGTCACTAGTCACCTTAAGCTTTATTAGATTTTGCTTTTTTCACGTTGGTATTTAATTATATACCTATACAATTTACAAACTATAATACGATATTTTACCCCACTGTACTTAATTAATAATATAATTTAAAATAATAACACCTAAGGTGCTTATTATCGAAACCTTAGCTTAATTTTAGCTCTAAGGAAACAATGTGAATTCAAACGCGTACTAACGGAATGGAAGAACACATTATGTGTACTTACTTTTGATCATACTGATATGAACAGCCCCCGCTGTGCTGTTCTTGTATAATTATACTTTAAGCATACAAAACAAAGCTGTGTGATGCATTTGTGTGCACATAATTAAATATAATTATATGCTCATTAGATAAGTAACTTGAATAACTGCCAAAAAATAGGGTTGCAATGTTGCAAACGCCTTACATATTAAATGACCTAAAACAAAGAAATTAATTTCTACGCTTGTATATTATGAATTGGTACATTGGTATCTGTATGTAAAATGATTAAATTGCATACATAGATATACATTGCCAATAAAAAGTATGAACAGAAAACATGCCCAAAATATGTTTACTAGTTTTATTCTTCAATTATTATGTGATTTTATTGATTCATCGATTTCCTTACGAAATGACATTTTAACGCGTTTACATGATTAATAGATGCAATTTTTAACAATAAGTTCACTATACATATTATAATGTATGTAAGTAACATATATAGATAAATACAGACGCAAATATCATGACAATACAATAAACGATACAGTATAAATACCAAAAGTCTAAGAACGACTTTATAATAATAATATAATTACATATAATTATATCTAAATAGTGTTTTTAAACATTTTCATAAACAAACAGACATTTGGTCAAGTTAGCATTGAACGTGAAACATGATCGCCACGACATGCAATAGTTTTTGTTTTTTTTTCATGTTTATAATATTTTCTGTTTCTAATTCTACGAGGGCAAATGTTACAATTTGTTCAGTTTATGTATATAATATATATACTATATGTATGCATAAATTTTACTTATAGATGTATTTGTGTGTGTGTGGGTACACTAAGCCTATTCAAGATTCACATGTTTATAATATTATTAGTTAAGGTATTAAAGGCACTCGAAGATTCAAAATGGTCAAATTGGTGTCGTTGATGTGACAGGCTGGGGCTGTGTAAGGTGCAATTGCTGTTGACATTGCTGGACGTAGGCTAAAGTTCGCTGGTAAGTGTAGGGTCTCATTCCAGCAGGGGATGGTGCTGATGGTGAAGGTGGAGTAGGGCCATTTCGAATTCCACTATTACCATTCATAACGGCTTGAGATTGGCCAGGTCCAGCAGAATGCTTTGAATTTTGACAACTGGTCACACTTTTACACTGGATTTCTCCACCAGTCCCATTTTGTTGATGTGAACAGGATTTACAACATTCTTGCTGGTGCTGTTGAATTAAATTTGGACAAGGACTGTGTGGCTGCTGGTTTACAGAATTATTTCCAGCGTAAATATTGGCGTTCTGTATATTTCTATTGTGCAAAGGTTGTTGGGACGGAGCCACTGGTCCATTTCCATTATTTACATTATGGCAATGAACACGTGAGTTCCACTGCTGCTGAGGAACCATAGGCGGGTGCCATGGACCGCTTTGGTGCGATGGTTGTTGGTGCTGCTGTGATTGTTGCTGAGGATAAATATTTGTTTGTTGTTGTGGAGGCGGCATGTTAGGGTTAGGGTTGGGATTGGAATTGTTCCACACTTGCGTTGGCTGAAATTGTTGTGTTCCCATGGGCTGCTGTCTTTGTTGCATCGTATGGTGACAATTATTAGTAAAAGGCTGTTGCAATTGAGGCGGATGATTCCTTGCAGTATTGTTGTTAGCACCGTGACTATAGTGACCATTGCAATGAGAATAAGAGTGCCCTGACGTTGGTCCATTTGCCACAGTGGGGTACTGAGGTGGGGGAATACAATTATTGTACTGATTCTGTGCGAAATTATTACCACTAACGCTATTACTATTACTAGTATTATTATTATTGTAAGGCTGCGAATTGTTGTTGTACTGGGTTGGTTGCATAGGCTGAGGGGCTTGATTATTATTGTACATTTGGGGACGGTAATAGGATGAGTACCCGTTCTGGTGTTGGGAAGAAGATGGAGATGAAGGTGGTGCTCCATTGTTACTTGGACTGGAGTAAAAATTACTGTTGTAGGGGTATGGGGGAGGCGGCGATTGATGGTGATGTTGTGGTGATGTTTGGGGATAACAATAACCACCGTGTTGCTGTGGTTGTTGTTGTTGTTGCGGTGAGCCCTGAGGTACACTTTGATCCTGCACTTGAGTCTCACTATTCAAATACGCCATCATTTCATCTGGAATGATAAACTCGTCAAAATTCTGCTGTCCAACTCCACTGCTGTGATTTTGATTTTGACTATGCGGTGGCGCGGGTGGGTGCATACCTTGATTCGAACAGTATTGATTCTGACTATTAAAATGAGGATAGTTAGGGTTGGTATATCGTTGCTGCTGTTGGGGTGGATTCATGTAATTCTGACTAAGGCACATATTACTAATATTTGAGCGGGTGGAGGAGTTACATGGATTTGTTGAACGACGAGATTCTTGTGGTATTACAGCATCTGTGAGTTGTGCTGTGGCTGCAGCTACTACTGCGGGGAGTTCTGATTGAGCATCTTGACGTAAGGCCTCCGACTGAGGTTGTATCACGAGATTGGAACTATTATCATCAGCACTTTCTTCGTTGTTTCCGTAGCTTCCATTCATTTGCAAATTCATCGCTCTTCGATGAAGCCTCTGGAAATGAGCTTGGACGGACGAAGTCAATGTCTGGCTAGAATTGGCTGAAAAACTGGGATTGATTCCAGGTTCTACTCCACTAGAACGACGAGAGCTTCCTGGAGAAATGGGGTCATAAGGTGAGGCATTGATGACAGAACGAGCGTTTGCTCCAACACCTCCACTGAGAGGAGCAACAGCTTGAGATAGTGCACTGCTTCTCCGACTTGAAGCTTGACCATCCGGACTCAGGCTACTATAGTAAGAACTAATGGTTGAAATACCACTGTCACGGCGAACGGTAGCTACTGCTTGCTGAGGAGGGCGTAGAATAGTCTACAATTACATTAAACCACAATTAACAACATACATAAAAGTAATGTACCTGTGTTTTAGTACATCAATATGAAATTTTATTAACAATACCACAATAGAATCTGTAAGAGTAACAAAAAAGCTGCTTACAGTTTGATTCGGTGAAATTCTGGGACAGAGATCTGAGCTACCACCTCCTTTAGGAGGCGGGCAAGTACCTGGTGGTGTTCCACCCATTCTGAGATCTGTAATGCGCTTATTTAGATGATCTATGCCTAGTCCTCTTCTTGGACCTGTAAAGCAAAAATTAAATAGAGTTTTTTTTAATTAACTTGCATTTCTCACAAAAGCATTCTTAAGAGTTGAAAAAATAAAATGTAATTACCTGGCATATTTGACAAAGGACTGATTGATTGAACGCCTTTAGCACTTAATCTGCCACGAAATCGTCCACGATTCATATCCGGGTATTCGCCTCCAGCACCACCTAAACGGCCATCGTCGCCCCCTATAGGGACAGCGACAGGCATACCAAATATTTCAGGTAAGTCAGCTACGCTCTCCACTTCTTCCTCCGCCTCCTCTTTGAGATCCCAACAAGGCTGACCCGCTAAAGGTGAAACACCTTCATAACCATCAGAAAGTTCATTCGTTGTACTGACATTATTATCACTAATGGGATTATCTGACGGGCCGCCGCCATTAATTTCTGTCCCAGTTGACTCTCCGCCTGGGCTGCTGTGTTGTTGAGGCGAATTAGGGTCCTAAATTAAAATTAAAACACGAGATTTTTTAAATAACGAAATTCTAAAGAATATAATCTTAATTTTTAAATATTACTGTATGCCAACTTATGTCAAAACGTACTTCAGATTTCATACTGGGACTTGACACTGAGGCAGTCTTTGCTCCCATGTCTTCACTTCGAGGTGAGCCTTCACTTCCAGGATGTGGCCGTCGATGATTGTCCCGACCCATTCGATCATCATGGCTAGTAGGATGATCATTCCCTTTGTGCTTCTTGTTAGCATAAAATTCGGGTCCATGAACCGTCTTCACATGCTTACGTAGAGAGCTGGGGTCCGTGTATCGTTTCGTACAGTCCGGAGCTTTACACACATAAGGTTTCTGAAAAACAAAACAGCCAAGAAAAAATTTATAATCGTTTGTAATTTCTATGTGTGTGCAAGCAATGTAATCAGAGCTTGCGGCAAACGTACTATTACTATTAACTATTACAGAGCCATAACAAGTCAAAAATCGACATGTTATTACGCATCATTGGTCATGAGATGCTTTACTCTGGCACGTCTTTCCGAGAGCGCGTCCAATTCATACAAGAAGAAGTAAGAAGAAAACCCATAAACTCTGAAATTACATGACACAACCGTCAACTTCTATTCTCCGTCGAGTCCTAATGAGCAATGTCAATTGAACTTGCTCAATTTCGTGGAAGTAATAGCAGTTATAAATATAAAATGGCAAGACAAGTAAAGTTTACGTTCCCTTTCCTACAAACTACAGAGGCTCTGCTGACGATGACTCGCAGAGTCAAGTAAAAAGAAGTTAAAAAAAATTGTTTTCTGCTTTAACCCTTCTTAAAACTTCAGTTTAAAAGATATGTGTCTTCTCAGCATATCTCTCATTCACAAAATAATAACACATTATTACGAGTCACGGTTTAAGTGCACTCTAAGAGAAACAAGATCGATATTATTATTACCCCTCGTAACTCTTCACAAAGACCGAGTTAGCATTAGCAGACACAAACAACTGACTGCCAAAGCCAACTACCACAATTCCATCTCCAACAAAGCATACGCATAAATCTTTAACGACTACTTTCATTAAAATATTATTATTGGAGTACACACATCACACGACAACATTACATTATCACGGGAAATACGCTCTAGCTCTGGCTGTGGTAGCACCCAAAACTTAAATACGTGAGTGCCTACCTACTTTCCTCGACTGATATTATAATATCCAAGTACCGTCTGTTTTTTTTTGGAGAAATTACAATGATAAACATGAAGGCTCAAGTACGCATTCACACCTATACGCGTTAACTACAACCAAGATAATTCTCTTAAATTACTACAAAACAAATACATCAGGAAATTCTTCAATTGTTCAAAAAGTAAAAGCTTACATGTATAACACCCAATGAATAAGCTATTTTCCATGTTCAAAATCTGCAGTACACAAAATTTTCTACTAATCTAATCAGTAAATTTCACGCTATAGTCTACTCGATACTTCCACAGCCTAGTAAGTGCTATATAATGTTTTGCATTTCCAATATATCCATATTCATTGGCGAACTTCATTGTGACATCCAGTTTTTTCAATACCCATATTTCATTAAAATTAATTCGGCCCAAACCCCTTAAATTAGTATTCAACTCAAATTGAAATATAAAGCTTACCTCGTTGGAATGTGTCCGATTTTGATGCTTCGCTCTGTCAGAAGCATTGCTGAAGGCTTTCGTACATCCGGGGAATTCACACATATAAGGCTTCTCTCCCGTATGTGATCGTAGATGAGTCTTGAGATTTTCCAGTCGCGAATATGCCTTGTAACATCCTTCAAACTGTCAAAAATAAAATTTACAATTTTAATCTTAATACATTTGACAACTGTACATAACATTTTATACCAAGACGAAGAATAACATTAACTAAGAAATTCTAAGACTTCGACCCAGCAAGACACAACTTCACATCAGATAATAATTTTAATAATACTGTGACTGTGATGTGTCTTGTCTTGATACTGATCACAATACGTTTAAACACTAGATCTTTTTTTGAATGGTAAATAAGATGAAACTAGGAGTCTCCCGCATTCCCTCCTCCTGCGTGAGTTATTTCTACACGAGAAGAACCATCCAGCTCATTATTAATACGGCTAAAAAGATATTTCCTTACGGATATCATCAACCGTCTCCATACTCCATATACATAATTCACAGCAACCAACACATCTTTTGATTCCATTCTATTTTCCGTATGCCTCCTCCATGTCGTAATAACATAATAACTTATCAGCTGTCTAATCTAACCCCAAGAATAGAGAAAAATCTTAAAGTTTCAACCAAACTAAAGGCCAAAACCCAATCTATACTTTAATATATTTACAACTTTAGAGTAAAAATTGCTAAAATGATACACAGCATAGGTACCAACATAAAAAAGAAACACCACAATGCCAAGAGGCGTCTTGCTTCATTTCCGTCTATTTTCATTCCTATCCTTCTCATTAAAAACTAATATATGTAGTTCCTCATACTATTATACAGAAAAAATAGACGAAACTAAAGCTGCTCTCAGAGATCCACTGGATAATCAGATGAAACTGAGCATGTGATTATATGAGAGAGAGAGAGAGCAGCTCCATTTCTCCTCTCGTGATATCCCTACCATACAGTTTGACGATACATTTACTCTGCTTAAAGTACAAAAGGAACAACATATGTGCACATTAATTAGAGTCAGAAGAACGTCTTCTACAACTACTGACAATACTGTTCATATTCAGACTTCAACAGGGCCATTTTTTATACACGTATACGCAAACTATTACTTTTTTTGGTCTCTGATTAGATGATGAGCTCTCTAGCAGCAGGAAGAAGAAGAAGAACAGCGGCTACTCGCCTCTAGGTTTAAATTCTGAGATTCCTAAAGTGAAACAAGCGCAAGTGTCCACACATTACACATACCTATACACAAATGTACCTATCTGATCCGCACTGGAAAAACGGCACACAAGAAGAGAGAAGATTACAAGATGAAAAACACCGTTCGTCCTAAGCGTCTAAAGCAAGACGTGAGGTGTTTTTTTATCCTATTATGCATAGCTAATAGAAAGGCTCTTCCCGTCATTTCGTCTCCTTTTGTCAAAGCCCATTAAATTAGCTACCGAATCACTACTCACTCTGTCTGTAGTAGAGTAACAACTACTGGTTCAGTTCAGGAATCCCTTTCTGTCTGTCTCTCTCTCTCATTTTAAGTCCCTGTAGAAAATGATATAGCTTCCAGCCAAGAACCATTATCTCGTCCACCCTTCGTGTATCATCATCATGATTATTCGTCTAATGGTCAATGTCATCATTTACGGCATACTGTGATTTTAATATTATTATTACTCTCAACTACCACCATACTACACATATCATTTTTTCCTGCTTTCTTTCTGTAGGACTACGCCACTCTTTTAGACCCTCAATAGCAATCAAACCTCTACGGTCCCGCTGTAAAATTATAGGCACAATGATTTCACGTTCGTGTATAATATGAGCATCAGCATGATTTTGTGTTTTAAATTTATCCCATACTATTACGAATACGATTACGAAGTAAGATTAGTGCGCCTGATACGGAGACTAAAGAAAATGATTTAAAAATTCTTAAAAAATATTTTGAGGAACAAATTACCAATTATGGTTACAAGCACTGATGTTGATAGGAGACAGAAATTATGGAATCACACGCGAGCCCAACAGATTACAGATAGTCATTCATTCATGCTGCCTACTGCTGCGGTATCTCTTATCTCCTCATAGAACAATAAAGTACCCTCGTCGACTGATATATTGTCACACACTAAAGATAGAACATTATTATATATCCACTTCTATGTTTGAATAATAAAGTCTTTCGGGCAGGGACAGGTGGAGAGAGCTGATGGCAAGATAGAAAAAGTAAAATATTTCCCCATATTTTTCTCCATGCTCCTATGAACATAACTTTCTGCCCTTTTCACAGCAAATGAGTCGGAGATCGTTTGCCTTCCTACATTGAAGCATGCATCCATATCCAACTAAAAAGTTGACATACAGTACATTTTGTAGGCAGTAGGTAGTCAACCCTAATCGTCTTTTACATACGCGTATACTTATTTTTCACTTGACTATTTGAGGAGACTAAGAAATATTATTACATCGTTTTCGACCTCGTACAATCCGTTTATAAAATAAAAACAACCGTTACCCGTTCTAAAATGATTTCACCAGGGCCTATGAGTAAGCACTAGGGTAGCTTTCATGTAGAGAAAAAAGACCTGAAAGACTCAAAGCTATAGAAGCAGTTAAGCTTCTCCAAGAAATAAATTAAATGCACTTCAACGTTGTCGCATCTTTATCATTGTCAACGACAACTTACTCCTTGTCACTCTAATGAATACCACTACCAGAAAAATACGATAAGTACAAGTCTGTGTACACTGAATATCTACAATCTACACTACACGCTTCAAATCCACTTTCTGCCATCACTGTCAACATCGACATTGAAAAAAAACTAGAAAAAGGGCTAGCTAAAAATTTGAGTCAAAATTCATAGACTCCAGACGATGATTATGTTCCTGCCTCTAGCTTTAGCTGGTGCTGCTGTTCCTTCGAGCCTTATTTATGGGTTAAATCTCATAATTTGTCTGACAAGTCGGTTAATACAGCAATTACTTTAAAGGAAAACATGGGGCTTACCGTGCATTTATGAGGTTTCTCTCCGGTGTGCCGCCGCATGTGAACGACGAGCATGTACTGAGCTTTGAATGGTTTCTCTTCCCTTGAACAGTCTTTCCATCGACACACAAATGACTTTTTATTCGCATGAATGTGATCAGTGTTGATATGCTGAAACGTACAAATAAAATATGTGTAAGTTTATCAGCGTGCATTATAATCCGCGAAAAAGCTTTTAAGCTTCCCACTTTTCCATCCTAGGTTTTATAATTTATAACCTAATGCTGTGCTTTTAGTTAGACTTACTTTGACAAGCTCATCTTGTGTAGAAAATTCAATTCCACAATCAGTCCAGTGGCAATTCGTCTCAATAAAATCTCCGGGTTCATCCTTCATGGGATCGCTATCACCACGGTCATCATGATGATGATTTAATCCAGACGTTGTCGTGGCTGGCTCTCGCTTCACTCGTACTTTCCTTCCCATGGCGCACTCGTCAACATCCATCGTGCTGCTCACAGCACCCACTCCGGGCGAGGCTTTAGGAGTCATTTCACCCTACGGAGACAAAGGAAACATAAAAGAAACGTTGTCATTAGTAGTTTTAATACGTTTTCAGATTGCACATATCTTTCTGTTCAAGATGAACTAAACTTCAAAATCTTTAATAAAATTTTATTTGTTAAGCTTACCCTAACATCAGGCTTGCCCAAGTTGAATGAATGCTGGAGTGAAGGCATGTACAAGCTTTGATGAGTTGAAAAAGGTGATCCATGCAACAATCCAGAGTGATGAAGGAAAGGTGAGCTGGGTAATGATCCCGCCAAAGGTCCATTGCGAAGTAAATGCGCTTGAAGCTGCTGAAGGGGTGGCATTGGACCACCGAATCCGGGAGAAAGGCCTGACATACCAAACGCAGGGCTGATTGCACCTGAGAAATCAGAGAAAATAGCATTATCATACTTATTTCAACTACCAACAATAACGCAATGTACATTATAGTTAATTTATTTCATTAATTGTTTTTGCAGGGGTGTTTCTGCTGCCCATCAAATTAAAATTCTAGAGCTAAGTGACATCAGTACTCAAAATATACTATTTGTTCAGCTAGGATTAACAACATCATGGCTTATAATAATATGTAGCACTTCAGAGGTAAGCATATAAATTTGTAAATGATCATTAAATCCTTTTCCTGCGAAGTAAAAGATCTGGAGGAGACGAGAGACGAGCTAACAACTCTTCTCTTCAAAAGCTCAAAAGATTTATCACGTAGCGTCTTAAATTATTTCCACCACAAATTGCTCCTGAATACGAATGCTTTTAAAATTATCTGGCCATGAAAAAGGATACTATAATAAAGTAGCTTTTTTTTATATTCCGTCTTCTTCTGCCTTCTCACATGTTTTTATCAGCGAACCGCGACCAAATGACAATTAAGTGAAAGGAAACGACGGCATGCCGGCGGACACCGTTTGAGTCGCAATGACTCAGGAGATTGAATTAATTCCTTCACAGTTTCACACCATTCAATCTCATCCATATTACGTTTCTCTGCCTCGACAGCAAGTATAAATGTACATACGTATGCCTAAAAATCTTCAAATCAACAGATATGTATGAAACTTAATGAAGATTTGAACTGCCACTATAAAAATTGGAAGGAAAGTAAAACTATTTAAGAATTATTTAGTGAGTCTAGCTGAGTGTGGAAAGTACGAAAATAATACGTCTAAAGTAAAATATGACTTATACTTATAATTCCCTATTCATAATTTTAAGTTTTTAAGTAATAATTTAGTAGTACTTAAACTCATAACTAAAGTAATACAACCAATTCCGACAATGCTGATTCAGAAATCCGATTAAACTACTGCCTAGAACCTACACAAAAATAATTTTACAAATACAATAAAAATAGTAACTAACAAAAATAAAAAATAAAATGTATCATTAATGTGTTAATTTTTTTTACAACTGTCATAAAATTAAACCAGACAAGAAATGCCCACAACCATCATTATTTACAACAGTTATTTAAACATGTTTCTAGCACTTTACAGAAAAACATAAGCTTAATTGCAAGTTTATCTGAGGTAGCATCCGATTCCTGCTTTAACAATAATTATTAATGCCTCTATACACATATTTTAAAGTGGGAATTATGGCTACAATTTTTGTAATTTTACTACTGCTTCAGTTTTAGTTGTCTATCTTTCCCACTTCACCCTTTGAAACAATTATGCACAACAAAAGCCTGCGAGTAAGCATTTTATTAATTGTATACTACTGCCATTTACGACTTAATTCGCTTTACGGCCATATTATGCTATCCTAACAAACGTAAACTTTACTTCAATATACCGTAAAGCTTCTAATAACTCCCCCGGGAATTACGCCAAACCTTGAATCAGACCCAGGAGATATAAGAGACCCTGAAGTTATTAGAGACCCGGGAGTTATTTCGGAAATCAAGTTTTAGGCTGTTGGCGCCGTTTTATTTAGAAATCATGGATTCTAATGAGGCTTACGAACCACTGACATGTGAGACCCTGGGAGTTAATAGAAGCTTTACGGTACATGTAATATCCCCGCAATTCTAAAGTTAAACAGCTTCTGCTTGGTAAACGTTCAGGTAAACCCGACAAAAATTGTTTTCACAAGTTTTTAAGTTCTGATGAAAAACGCAAAGAAAAAAGACAAGTAGGTAATTACAATTATAAACGAGTACATAAATAACAATAAGAGCATAGAAGCGAATAATGATGTAATACCACATTTTAATTGTATACTAAGCAAAAACAAACAAACTGAATCGAGGAAATCCGGAGGGATAAATATTTTTTGTGTATATTTTAATCCTTTACACTAAACAAAGAAAAAAAGGATCTGGAAAAATTATTAAAAACGCAGCAGCAAGAGCCCCTCTGAGAATATTAGCCTCATACGGAGGATGTCAGAAAGTCAAACTCAAAAACATAATCAGCGACACTCAATGGAATAGCATACCTATATAGCTAGACATTGACTTAAAAAACTAAGTTTGTAATTACTTATCCATATAAAAATTATATTACATATTACTCCAAATTACAAACACCACGTACACGTTGTATAAATGTTATGATGCTACAAATATATTGGGTTTTTATACTACATTTTCAATTAGCCTGTGATTTCCTTTCAAACAGACAATGACGGTGTATTCATTAGCTTCAAAAATAAATCGGGCCACCGCATCATTTATGACTATCAGCCAAGACCAAACCAAGACCAAGTACCCAGCTAGTTCTGCCTTTTTATAACTGAAAAGTTAGCGAATCAAATTGTTTACGCCGTAGGCAGCACAATAAAAAAATGCTCCTTCCTGATATCCAATGTACGTATTATACACACATGCCACAGCTACCACAGCCACATGGATTATGCATAATAATATTCCCACTGAATTAAACTTTTGACTCCGGGAAGATAGCCATGTGTAAATTATATACGTACGTAATTCAAATTCATGACTAGTCTACAATCTAAAACACCTTTCCTGTATGAAACTCTCCTAAGCAAAGAGGAAAAATAAAATTACGTGCAATAATTACACCTATCATATAATTGTGTGTTCAACGGCTATATGATAACAGTATGTCTGGTCTGGTACATATATATGTATGCAATGCCTGGTCAAGAAAACGATGTCCTCTTTCATCCAAAAATAAGCACAGCTGAAGAGCATGAAGTTATCACATTATTACAACGCAACTAACTCAGTCTAAAATCCATTTAGATTTTTTTTTTGTGTACGCAGCGTACCAACATTTTAAAGTTTTGTACCACGATCATGATCATTCGGATCATTGAAAAAATAATGAGAGGATAAAAACAACTTTTCAACTACAGTATCAATTCATGCAACCGTGAAAATCGTTCAAAGAACCGATGAGTTCCAAGTCTTTTATCGGCATGCCGTTCTAAATTAACACTCATGTGTCTCCTTTCAACACTCAATGCTCTTCCGTGCTTACCACTAAACCTAACGTTAACCATAATAAATTGCAAAAACATCCACCGTCATATTCTCATGTGATCATCTAACGTGCCCATGGGCAATTTCGATTTCGAACAAGATCGTGATACATAGTACAGAGAAAAACGAAAACAAGTAAATTTTTGATTTAGATTAGCTAGTCAGAAGCAAA
>JAQFZE010002588.1:0-14243 GCA_034695245.1 Dicyrtomina saundersi | reverse complement strand
GTCCGCAAGAAGGCGTTTTGTCGCCATTGCTCTGAAATTTAGTAATTGATGAGTTGCTAGTTAAACTTAAATCAATATCATTTGCACTATCACAAGCCTTTGCGGATGAAGGCTGCGTTCTACAAAGTGGCATCGACCCTAACGTAGTGGGGGAAAGAATTCAAAAAGGCGTAAGGCTTATTGAAATCTGATGCCTAACAAAAGGTCTAAATGCCAACCCTAGTAAAAAGGATCTAGAAAACACAAAAGGTCAGTTAAACTGAAACCTATTGTTCTAAACGGGGCAGTACTTCAACGTAAAAACGTGGTAAGGTGCTTTTATGGTTTAAGTATTGCTTAAGCATTGGACTGAAAGCATCTACAGCAATAGGGCGATTCCGCAGCGCTTTAGGTAAGAACTGCGGCTTCACTCCCAAGATTGCTAGATGGGTCTCTACAGCAGTAGCAAGACCTAAGATATAATATGCTGTCATTGTCTGGTGCAAAGCACTCAACAAACAGTGCTGTACAAAAGCACTTAATAAGGTACAGAGGCTAGCTTGCTTCTAGGCTTCATTCTTCGGCTACAATAGAATGTCTCATTGAGCTGCTACCTATTGATATCCACCTCATGGGTTTAGCACTAAAGACCAGGCAAAAGCTCATTGATCAAGGCCATTGGAAAAACAACACATTAAGTGTAGGTATCAGAAATCACGTAGGGCTAAGCAATAGCTAGGCAAAAAATGTCCGGGTTCTCCAAATGCCCTCAGGTAATGATACTACGCACGAGCTGAGCAGGACCCTAGTTGTATAAATTCAAGATAAGGCACTCTGGAAGCAAGACCTTTCAGCAGTTTACACGAGCATTGTATGTTTCACTGATGGCTCTAAACATGGTGACAGCTTAGGCTATGGCTGCCATATTTAAGATTGGGAAAACACAGAGAAAGTTAGTGTGATCTGTGAAATCTTCCAATCACTAGGCAAATACGCCACTGTCTATCAGGCTGAGGTGGTAGCAATTTCTTTAGCAGCAAAAGCGTTAATTGAACGTAGTTACAGTAACAAATCTATCACTATCTTTAGTGAAATTCAGAGCGCCTTGAGATCTTGGACTAATCTAAATACAGACTCTAAGATTCTCAAAAAGTGTTGTAACGTCTTGACAGAGCTTCCGACAACAAATGAGATAATACTTATCTACATACCTGCTCACATGGGCTTTGAGAGCAACGAGATTGCCGATAAACTGGACTGTGGTGCCCACATGTTAAAGGAAGGAGGAAAGAAGGCTCAAATAGGGCCTGAACCCATACTTTCTGTATTTAACAGCGTAAAGCATAACAAAATCCGCCTATGGCAGCGTAACCTACATTTGCGCAGATGAAAAGAAAGGAAGGACTGCAAAATTGCTAAACTACTTTCTGTATAGCCGAATTACTCAACCGGCTCAATCTCACTTGTGTCACTATGGAGGCGGTCAATGCAGTTACTGACGTCCATTTACTTAGGACACTGCCTGCTTCAAAATCATCTCGACTGGATGGGCGTTGTCAATTTCCTGCTATGCCAAGAGTGTGGTGAGAAAGACGAAACGGTACTACATTATCTAGTAAGGTGTCGTATTCATGTATCTCATCGCATGCAATGCTTAAACTGGTTCTTCAGTTCCCAGCAAAGACTTGCATGAAATGATCACAGAAGCCCCTAAGAAAGACGTGTTAGCAAGTCTTAAATAGGGATAGCAATGGGTCAGTAATGGCCTGCGCTAACTAAGTGGTGTTTTAATAACAGTATTTAAGACTCTTAAGACACATATATAACACACGCTCTCAAAGTAGCAAAACAAGGTCTGCTTTAATGAATCTCAAAGTACCATACACTCATAAGTGTATGATAAAGTGATCATTTTTTTGACTAAACATTGGCCATTTTTTATAACGTAGGTACAAAAGGTTCAAACCAGAAAAATATTTTAGCATCAGGTTAATTTTTCATCATTTTTTAAAAGTCACAGAATTGACAAGCTACTAAGCCCAAGTAGCACTACCTAACTTAACTGAAACTCTGGACATACTTTCCAAGTAGGCAAAACTAGTTTTCAAAAACAGCATAAAACCACAAGAAATAAAATATTTTACCCCATATTTGTTGATTTTTCAGCATTTTTCAAAACTCACCAAATTGACAAGCTACTTAGCTCAATTAACAGTCCTTAACTTAACCAAACCTTGGACATACTATCCAAGTAGGCAAATACATTTTTCAAAAACAGCATAAGACCATAAAAAATCAATAACTTTGCACCATATTTGTTAATTTTTTGTAACATTTTTATATTCACAAAACGAACAAGCAATTTTAGCCGAGTAGCTTCAGCAAAACCTTACTAAGACTTTTATATTCTGGACTTTAAAAAAATTTAATTTTTATTTAATAAATTGTTTTTATTATAACTGTAAAATTAAAATCTACAAGTCTTACAAACCTGAGAAAACAATAAAAAACGAAGTAAAACACGTAAATTTAAGACTGTTGAAATATTAATTTTTATAAAAAAATATTATAAAAAAATAAATTGCTCAGAAACTTAGGAGTATTAAAAATATTATTGTTTTTTAATTTTTACCTAATATTTTTTTTGTTATAAAACGAATGCCATAACCAGATGTGCAATTTGTGATTTCACTTTTGATAAACTACTCGCACCATTGAGAGTAGTTTTTATGAAAAAACTTAAAAACATCAAGAAAATGAAAAACAAATCATACAAGGTAAAGAGCTAGAAAGAATTGCTAAAATTGAAAAGGTAAAAAACTTCAAGGAACCAAAAAAAAAATTTTTAATTAATCATAATTTTGGAAGTAGTAAATTAATTAAACGACGAAGAACTGAAATGAAGAATTTAAATTTATATCAAGATAATTATAATTGGAAACTTGATCAAACGGAAACAAAAGATATTGTAGATGTTTTGAAATCTATATTCAAACACTTTAAAAAGATTTTTAAAGAGTGTCAAAATTCATATTGGTATTTTAAGTACTTTTAATGATGGCTTACAGTTCCATAAAAACTATAGTTTTGACCCTTAAAGGAAATTCCTACAGATAAGTCATTATTTAAAGCTATGGGCAGAATCGCTACATATAAAGATATAACAACTCATAATCTGGATCTTAAAGTAACAATTATTAATAATATTTAAGGAGAGAGACTGAACAAAATAATAAAATTACATGAAGATATTACAAAAAAACAATGTGGTAATAAAATGAATAACAATGATAATTTTATGTGGGGTAAGAGCAGTTGTTGTAGGTTTAACCTATTTAAATTTACCAAAGTATACTTATGCTAAAGATCTTGGTTTAGCAGGTATAAGTGATAGGGATATTAAACAAATTCATAGAAATCAAAACAAGTAGCAGGATAAAATAACGAGTAAGTAAATTAATTACGTGGGATTAGAAATACCCAAAGACGGAATGATTCCAAAATTATTCACTGAAATTAAAAAAACATAAAATATTAAAATAAATATAATTTCTTTAATTAATGGTTCAATCAAATGTGCTATCAAAAAACCAAAAGTAAAAAATCAATTGTATTTATTACATGAAGACAATCATTATGATTATGTTAATAAAGTAGCAGCCCTTAACTGTTGTTAATATTGTCGCTATGATTGTAAAATACCTTATCAATACAAAGATTACCACGTTTGTGAGAATACAATTCAAAACAAATGCAAAATTTGTAATGAATCAAAAAAGGATTGTGAAAGAAGTAATGAGGCCAGAAAGGATTGAAAAGATTGTGAGGATTGTAACAGAACATTTTAGAATCAAACGTGTTATAATAATCATTAAAAAAAACAATGAGAAATAATCAACAGTGTAAAATTTGTAAAGCAAAGCTATTTTATGATAAAAGTAATACTCTAAAGGAACCTCGCGTTTGTCATTAAATTTGAAGCTATACTTGTGAAGCAAAATATAATAAAAATGAAAAACAATAATGTTTAATGGGTTTTAGAAAACCTAAAGATTGTAGTGAAAATTACATATTGTACGACTACAAAACAAACTTAAATGAAAATTATAATCATTTACTAATGTAAATAGAAACACAAGATTTTCTAGGTAATCAAAAAGCTTCTGCTACTAATAATGAATTTTGTAAATAGGCTTTACAACAACAAGGATTTACATTTATTGCACATAATGCAAAAGGTTATGATAGTCATTTTATATATAATTATTGTTTAATAAAAACTATACAACCAGAATTAATATTAACAGGAACATTAATAATTTCCATGTATATTAAAAAATTAAAAATTAGATTCATAGACAGTTTTAATCATATAACCTTTTCTTCAAGAAATTTCCTAAAAATTTTGGATTAACTGAATTAAAACAAGAATATTTTTCACATAAATTTATTAAACCACGCAATTAGAATTATATATGACCTTTACTAGATAAAGAGTATTATAAGCCTGACAGCTGATACAGTTTATCAATTTCAAGGGTGTTATTTCTATGGTTGCCAAGATTATAATGCTCTAAAACATATCAATACTTTAAATAAAACTACCATGGAATTTTTATTTGAAGATACTTGTGAACCAAATTGTGTACAATTTACCTAAAACCCAAATGGTATAACGAAGTAGAATATTAGAGTCATCAATTTAAAAAAAGATAAAATAATTAATAATTTTAATATGGATAAGCCCATAATTACACTTATGAACTTAAGAGATGCTTACTTTTGAGATAGATTAAAAACAACTAAATTACTGAAAAAGCCTACAAAAAATGAAAAAATTAGGTATTACGACATTTGTGTACTTTGTATCCTAGTGCTACGTTATTTAATGATTATCTAATCGGTCATCCTTTTAGAATTGATGATGAAAAACCTTTGATCTAAAGTGGTTTGGTTTCAATAAATGTAAAATTTTAACACCTAGAGGTCTTTATCATCCTGTATTACGAGCAAAAATCAACTGAAAATTAATATCTCCATTGTGTAATACTTGCGCTAGTTTAAATCAAAAAACAAAGTGTAACTATAGCAAAAAAGAACAAGCACTAATTGGTATGTGGACTTGTGTTGAAGTAGTTAAAGCTGTTAAAAAGGATGCATTATCTCAAAAATCTATTCAGTTCTGTTTTGAAGAAACATCTAACAAGTTATTCAAGAAAAACATACAAACATTTATGAAAATCAAAACTGAAGCCTCATTTATTAAAAAAGATTTTACTGAAGACGGATTAAATAATTTCATACAAAAAAATGAACAAATCAGTAAAGACAAAAATTCTGATAATCATATTAACAACCTAGGTTTAAAAGCTGTAGCCAAACTGTTTTTAAAAAGTTTATTGGGTAAATTTGGTCAGAGGGATTTATTAAAACAAGCAAAAATTGTGTCAGATTATGCAGATTTATTAAAATTAAAAGGAAATCCTAAACTACAAATTCAAAATTATACTACACTAAAAAATACATCTGTATTAGTTGAATATAAAGAACAAGAAAATTTGATTCTATGTTTTCAGAATTTAAATAAATATATTGCAGCATTTACAACTGCAAACGCAAAATTGGGATTATATGATGCTCTTGATAAATTAAAGAAAAGAGTTTTTTGTATGGTTACAGATAGTGTGGTTTAGGTTGGTAATATAGATCATCCTTTTCATTTTGTAACTGGTAAATATGAAGGTGAACGGGAAAATGAATTTATAGTACATAAAAATACAATCCTAAAGCACATGGTATAATATATTTCGTTTCAACAGGACCTTAGTCATATTCCTATAAAAAACAATATACGTGGTTATGCTAGCTGTACTAAATTCAAAGAATTTGCAAGTAATTACACAAATAGTGGAGAAAATAACAAAGAAAACATGCAGAAACTTGTATTAGGATCTGTTGAAAAATTAGTTACAAAACATGATATTTTTGTAAGAAATAAAAAAGGTGTTATCAAAACATTGAAAAATCAAGAAAAATCTTACAAATTCAAAGAAAATTTCAATAAAAGAGTTATGTGTGAATATAACTTAGAATCCAAAGAATTAGAAACAAAACCATTTGGTTAATATTATTGTTTTTATTTCAAATTTATTTTTAATATAAATAGGTTCATGTATTACACATTTGTGCTTGAAAACTCGATGTACTATTGTTTTGGAAGACATTAGTACTAAATTAACAAATAATTAAAATGTTAATGCTTTACAAGATGAAAAATTAAAAATTTATTTAAATCAATTAAACAGGTTAGAAACACGTATGGATCAATTTATTATTAAAAATAAAGATTCTTATAAATGAATAATAAACAATATTTGTGTATAATAAAAATCTAAAATTTAAACATAATCATCTATTTCCTAATATATTTAGATCTTTGATTTAATTGGTGAGCAATTGTCTAAAAAGAGCTGTCTAGTTATCAAATGTTTATTACAAAAAGGAATATGAGATTGTAGTTATCTCATTTTAGTAGGAGACAGCCTCAAACAGGATACATATCAAATACTTATTAAAGCATTTGAAAATAATCTATCAAAATAACATGTAGTTGCGTTATTTGAAAATAAAAACCAAGTACAAAAAAATGGTGTTAAAAAAGTAGGTAAGACGATTGAAAAATAATCATGAAAATAATAATAATACGAGAATAAACAAAACAATATTTAACACCACCAGGCCCAAAAGTCGTTGATTCCAAGTTAAAAACTAATATTATTTTTGATGATGTATTGAATCGTTAAAAACAAGATATAATGAAAAGTTATTTTACAAGAGGCAGACATATTAATATCTGTGTATTTTATCTAAGTGAGTCATATTTCGTACTAGATCAAAGATCTACTAGAATAAATTCAAATTTTTTGATTTTATTTAGATTATCTAATAAAGATATACAAAACGTTCATAGTAATAGAATTGCAATAGATATGAATTTCAAAACGGTTGTGAAAAAGATTATCCCTTTATAACTATTGATTTTACTTCTAATGCTAGTGAAAAGCGATACAGACATAACCTAGACATTTTTTATATTCCTGGTAAATATCTCAAGTTATTGTGTACGATAGTTTGTCCAGACTAGAATAGTTAAATTAACTGAACCTAGTCCTAACCTGGCTTTGCCCAGCTTTGAATTTTTATTTATAAATTTATTTATTATAAAATGAAAATGGAAAATCGTAACTATATAAAATTAGAAGCGTTACAAATTGTAAAAAACTATCATATTTTAAGATTTTAAATAGTACATTCTGAAGCATATAAAGTAGATCAAGTTAGACTGCGTATAAATATTATTGCTAATACTCATAAAAATATTTATTTGCCAGCTCGTTGTATTAAAATGCTTATGCAACCATTAGAAAATAAATTTGGTGAATGTTTAAAGTATAATTGTCTAAAACCTAGTAAAATGTATCAATATCACAATAGTAATATAACTGAAACATAAACACCTAATACGGGCCTCATAAAAACAGTAAATTTATTTTGTATTCAAAGTTCTTATGATGTTTTATGATATGCTATCATATTTCATTATGCAATTTTTTATTGTAAATGTGATAACTAACACGTACTTCACGCATTTTCGGCATTTTGCAACAAAAACGCTAATGCTAACGCCAAGGAACGCTAACGCTAACAAACGCTAACGAACGCTAACGCTAAGGAACGCTAACGCTAACACTAACAAACGCTAACAATAACGAACGTTAACGCTAAAGAACGCTAACGGTAACGCTAACAATTACTTGTGTTTAAGAAAATAAAACAATAGGTGATTATTATTGAAGAATACAATTAAACTAATATATTGCGCCCAGTATATAATCAGTTACTTCAATTTGTAAACTTGTATTGAATATTCGAAATAATGCAGCTTATTTAGTTTCAAAATCAATACACGTGCTAGCAAAATTCATAAAAAGTATATTACAAATTCTTTGTCTTAAGCTAGTTCCTTTAAACGAGGGTGTGTTTAAACAAATAAAACCAGTTAAAAATGCTATTTTATTATTTAGTTTTGTTAATTAAAGACCCATAATAAAATTTTCTTTATATTGATGTATACGTATGACTCCTGGTATTACTACTGGTTTGTTTTCTAATCTTGCTTCTAGAGTCCTAATATCTTCATTTATTTTTATTACATCTGTATTAATTAGACTGTATAAATCTGTAAATAATAAATCTTTTGAAGTAATTTCAGACTGTATATTACGTTCAATTAATTTAATTATTTTATTATTTTCTTCATGGAGTTTTCTTTCACTTTTAGTCATCTCTATATATTTTGAAATTAATATGACTTTCTTTTTGAATAAAATTGTTTATTAAAGTACGGTTTGTTTTTCCTGCTGTACTATTAATTTTACATTTTTCGTCAAAAGCTGTGGTTACGTTAGTAATATCACTTTTTATTCTTTCGATTACACCTATAGGATTTTCTCTTACACTTACTTGATTAGCCAAACCATCTTTTAATTCATTTGTCTTATTAGTTAATTTTTGTATCTCAACATTGTTACTTTGTATTTTGTTTAATATATTTAAAGTATTTGATGTTATTTTAATAGTCGTTTTTCTAATATATCTAAATTTTGAAATCATTTATTATTAAAATCATCAACATTTGTTATTTCATTACATGATAAAGTGCTACGCATGCCTTTATAAAATTATTATTATTAACAATATTAGACATTACATGTTATTATGAAGAACCACATGCGTTTGTTCCAATTTCTTGCAACTTAATAGTTGAATAAACTATATCTGATTTTAAATAATGTAATAAATCTAGAGGTGGTCCATGTCTAAAAATCAAAATAATAGTGTTGCTTATTTTTTTAATAAAATGAAGTCCAGTAAGTTTCTTTTTTATTATTACTATTTAAATTTAATATACCAATTTCTATATTCTTTGGTTTTAATGGTAAATTACCTCTCATAAATACACCAGCAAAGGGGAGTTCGCACTTTAGACCTTTCAGGTTGCCTACAAGACCCTTTAAGCCACCTCTAAAAATGAAAATGAAATCCTTTGTATTATTTAATATTTGTCTAGCATATTTATCCATCTCCATATTTGTTAATGCTTTTATGTATAAGGTTTAAAAAGAACCAAAACTTGTTTTATTTTTAATTTCTTCATAATGTCATTTTAATTCTGCTAAATTTTTATCTTGTGACTTGTTATTATTAACTGCATTAACAACTTGACTTACACCTCCTGCAGCGGCTCCTACTCCACGTATTATAGCAGCTGCTTTAGTAATCAGTGGAATGAGGGCTAAAAGAGGTAAAGCACTACCTTTTTTAATATGTTTTAATAAATCTGTAATAATATTTTTACATTGATAAGTTGATAGTTTTAAATTAAAATATTATCAGGCGAAGCCTTTAAGGACATGCGGTCTACATTATTAATTTGTTTTATTTAAATTTGTGTTAGCTTGATAAGATAGCCGTCATCTTTATTGAACTCAGCTTTATTTAGATGTAATGTTACACCTTTTTTATTCGTAAAAAGCATTTCCAATAACCTTATATTGCATTTCTGTGAATAAATTATTAATCATTTATATAAAAAGCTCCTATAATATTAGGATCTTTTGTTTTCTTTTTTCTATAATATATTCATATTCAAAATCTTCTTTTCGTTATTTCATTTTAATGATAGGTTCCTTAAATTTCTTTATTAGGGTAGTCCACAAGCTTATAAGGTTTATAACCTCTATCAAATTTAGTTTCAAATAAATTTGTTCTTACTCTTTGACCAATTTTTAAATTATTATTTACAATATTTGTATTATTTAACTCTCCTAATCTAGATTGTAAACTATACAGATTTAAATATACAATAAATTGATTTTCTGGTTTACTTGCTTCAATTAAAGTTATTTTAATACAACTATGCTTCAAATAATTAAAATTTGTTAGCAGATCTTGTAAAACATCAGCCCATCCAGTTGTTTCTTGTTTAGTCATAAATTTATACATCCTTTGTTGGAAAGTTCTTGTAAACTATTCAACAATCATTGCTTTTGTTTCATTTTCTGTTGTATACCAGTTAATATTATATTTTGTAAAAAAATTAGTTGTCTTTTTACCACTGTATCAAAATGAATTTTTTCAGGATTTCTGACATATTTTATTAAAATTTCAAAACTATCTACTACTTTATTAGCATTTTTAGTTTTAACAGGTATAGCCTATTCATATTTAGAAAATGTATTAATTATATAATTAATAAATCAATAACCGTAATTATTTTTAACTCATTTTTCTGGCACAAAAACCAAATCAGCTTGCCATATTGCATCAATACCTGGTGTATAATATCTTCTCCTTTTAAACTTTGTTCTTTTACCTAAATGTTTAGTATGTGTATCCTGTGTAGCTAGATATTCTTTTACAATTTAAGGTTTTAGACCTGTTTGTCCAGCTAGTTTATTTCAGGGATGGCAAGCTAAATAATAAAGATTCGGATTTAGATTTAGCTTTTAATATTATCAACAATTCGAATTAAGATAAATATGGATATAAGCTAAATTTATTAATTCAGATTTTGATTCCGCTTAGCTGAATTAAGCCAAAGAAATTAAGATTTAAATTTAGATTTAGCTTGACTTAAATTGCGAAATCGTTAAAAATCCAAATTTCTATGCGAAAAGTTCAAATACATGTACACAGCTGTTTGTTTACGCTAAAAATCTGCAAACATTTTACATTTTTTTAAATTATTTTATTGTTTGATAAATTTTTATTGGTATACTATGAGAAATTACAATATCTTAATAGCTTGTTAAACTTGAAGCGTTTTCATATTTAATAAAACAAAATTTCAAAAGTGAAATAAGTTACAGAAGCTTCCAAAATTTTGATTGGAATATTTATTGTCATAAGTATTACAACTGTCGGAATTTATTTATCATAGTTGTTAATCACAAGTTTAAGTTAAAGAAATATATATATACAAAAAAATAGATTTGTACAACTTCAGCGAATAAATAAATATACAATTTTTAATAATGAATATTCGCCCTCAGCTTATTCTAGCATAATACTTATATAAGTGTTTTTAGACAGGTATTTTTAATTTTTTTTAATAAAATTAAATCTGTAACTAGAAGAATTAACAAGTTTAAACAAACGTGGTAGCTTCAGATATTAAACTTAACTTACTTTGTATGATACAAAAACATTTTCACACATTACATTTTTTGTATTTAGATGCTTAGTTTGACAAGAATAGCAACTTGTTGTTTTATATGTGGGTTAATATTTATAGTTTTCGATAAATGGTGACACATTTAGCGTGTGTGGGCCTTGTCTGGTATTTATTACACGCCTTGGGATAGCTAAGCAATAATAAACATGCCTATTCAACGGCTAGTAGGTAGCCGATCAAAATTTTCACGTAGGCGCAGTTAACCGTGAATATCCACGGTAGCCGATTTACCGCCATAGGCATCGTCTTTTTTTCTTAAACACGTGAAATATTTTGATCAACTTGGTTCTATCTTTGCAGTTAATGTAATGCTACATTACTGTCGAATATCGTCTGCCAAGAATCAAATCTGACTATCTATATTTTCGATTATAAGCAAAACAGGATACCTTTATTCATTACTAAAAGCAACTCTGACTATCTCTATTATTCATAAAATACCACAAAAGTGATATGTTAATGATTACTATAATTGATACATATAAAACATTCTTAATAAAAACAAAAAGCCATAACAATTCAGCTTACGGATTTAGCTTCCAACGAAAGATTCGGATACAGATTAAAATTAGGCTTACAGATTTTTGTATTTTCAGATTTGGATTGAGATTTAGCTAAAAAAATAATTTAGCTTAATTTAGATTTCAGATTCAGATTAAGCTTAAGCTTGCCATCCCTGGTACATTTATTTCAAGAAATCCAGTTGAAGAGTTTTTAAATACCGAATCTAAGATTTTATGGATTTATCTATTTTATCTAGCGCGCTGTACCCTTGAGGTTCTTTAAACCGTCCTAGTTTATTATTTTGTACTGGTTTAGGACCTAAACCTAGATATAATTTTGGTTTAATTACACTTTTTTTTAAAACACGTTTTAATACTTCACAAAATGTAGAATTATACAATAAATCGTGATGCATTGCTGATTCATCAATTCTATTTACTGGTTTATCTCCTTTTGCTATTCGTTTTTGAAATTTAGTTCCTGGGACTAAATAATTACTACCCGGATAATGTACTTCTGCAACATATTTTATAATTTTATTAACAATATCACCACCTTTTTAAGACTAGCTTCGCCACTTATAAAAGTACACTTTTTAGTATTACAAACTGAATTTTGCTTTTTTCGAAGTTCTATTATTTTTAGTAATTACTTGTTCGATTTTATTATAAGCGTTTTTACCTTGCATTTTATTATATTATTCAGTTATTAGCTTTTTTTACTTAAACATCTATCATAAATACTTGATTGTCTGTGTCTTGCAAGCTTATAAATTCTTACTGTACGACCAGATTCAAAAATTTGTGGTACAGTTGCTTTTTCCTGGACACTGACTTTGCATTCGGCTCGTAGAACATTTGTAGATGTAGCATCTTTTCTTAATTCATGTATTAGTTTCTCTATTTTACAAGTCTTGCATGTCTTAGTAAAACAGTTCATTTTATAGGAACAAAATTATTAAATCAAAAGTAGTGAATTAGCGTTTTTAAGCTTACATCACATTACTTATTTAATAACATACGTTTTTTATAAATATTTGATGTTTTGTGTTTAAGAGTATTATCACGACGCATTTCACGATAACACTCACATGTTATTTTTTCTTTAGCTTTTTCAGCACCACACATTTTACATTCTGGTTTTTAAATGGGTTACATCTACCCTTGTTTCAGATAAACTGTTTTTTCTAAACTCATTTGATTGTTTCTGTTTATTGCACCACAAACATAAATTGGCATCTATTTTATCAGAAAAAATTTATTAAGTAAAAATTAAATTTTTTTGAAGTCCAGAATATGAAAGTCATAGTAGGGTTGTTCCTAAGGCTACTTGTTACCGTAGCCTAACAGTTTTGTGAGTTTTGAAAAATGATGAAAAATCAACAAATATGAGGTAAAATCATTTATTTCTTGTGGTTTTGTGCTGTTTTTGCAAAATTAGTTTTGCCTACTTGGAAAGTATGTCAAGAGTTTTAGTTAGGTTAGGTAGTGCTACTTGGGCTAAGTAGCTTGTCAATTCTGTGACATTTAATAAATGATGAAAACTCAACAAATATGTAGTAAAACCATTGGTTTTTTATAGTTTCAAGCTGGTTTTGGGAAATGTTTTTGCCTACTTGAAAAGTATGCCCAGGGTAGCCCACCTACTTGTTAAAGATCCTTGCATGGATCTTTAACAATGTAGTTAGAACGTATTTACTTAAGCGTGAGTTGGAGTCTCCTGCAGGGAACTACAACTCCACAATATTTACATAAGACATGTACTGAAATATAGTTATTGTGTAAGCAAATACTTCTACAAGATTTTCAACAGATTTCCAACAGATTTTTGACAGATTCGAAGGAAACTGTGACTATAAAAAGACCATTTATAGTAGAAATAAAATCAATCAAGCATCACAATTCTCTTTAGAAGGATCTATCTAATTTTCTTGCTATATGTAGTGGTAAAATTCATCAGTAATCAATTGCGTTATATATATTTATTGCACTGCCACAACTATCTACGTACATATTAGTCCTCTCTCTATTTTTATTAATATTATCTTTTTCCCTACGTTCCCGCTTCTCTCAGCCCATGCTTCCGGTCAGTACTATTTATTCCCCTTCCCTCTACTACCCTCTTTCTTCTTCTATTTTTCTTTCTTTTAACGTCTTAATAAATATCCATTTTCACCTAATCCCTAGTAGTCCCGTCTCTCCCAAACGCAGAGACAGTGTTACCCGAAGGAAGGTACACAATTTGTTGAGTTCAACGTATGTCATAAACCTCTGTTCCCTACCTCCTTTATACCTGCCTCTGAGAATTAGGAGGCCCAGGAGGAGATCACCGATAAGCAAATGCAAGCAATCAGCCCCATAGAACCGATCGATCGGTGGACAGGACAGTGGACAGGAAAGTAAAATTTTGTCCAAAAAGTAATTAATATTGTACTGGTTGGAATTAACTGTAGGCATGGAAATGG
>JAQFZE010002587.1:0-14244 GCA_034695245.1 Dicyrtomina saundersi | reverse complement strand
AACCAGCTGTGCGTTTTTGTTGTATTATTTACTGGTTTAAAGTTTGAATGAACTCGAGTAAATATTTTTATTTTTGAAATTTCAAAAGTTACTTTGATACATAAGTACGTAGCTATACTCATTGTTAATACATTTACATATATGTCGGTATTTATTTATAGTTCAAGTGTACCCAACTACCATATTCCTTCATACAATAATATTACATTTTTCTTATCTATCGTTTCCAGTTTGAATTAAATTCCCTGTATCCAGACTCCAAACAGAATGAATGTATTGTGTGTGTGTGTGTCTTTCTCTGATTTTGTTGTTGTGTCTGTGTCACATGTATGGAATAGACAGTCAGATTCTGGTGTTGTTGATGTTTTTGACACTGTTGACAGAAGAGGAACGGTGTGGAGCAATTGCCGTTTTAGCTCCCATCCTTTCAGTTTTAGTTTCCATTTGTACTTATATATGCTGCAGGTGGACTGCGATTTGGTTCTCAATTTTTAAAGGACAGAGTGAGCATGAGCAGCAAATTGCTTCGTATTATATTATTACAATGCATAGAATATACAAAAATTATTATTAGAATTAATATTAATATTTTCTTTGGTATTTTTCTTTAAAATATAATTTTTTGTGTGCATCTCTAAAATTATTAATAATCATGCATTACAAAAATCATCATTTACAATTGTGAAATAAATATGTATATGGACATGGAGGTGTACAGTGGATAATAAAGTAGGGAGAAGTAAAATGGTGTGTGTGTGTGTGTGGATAGTTATGATTTGATTTGTATTTTGTTCGAGCAAAAGATTTGTTCATTCTTGGTGTGATAGAGTATAATATAAATGTAGAAGGTTGTAATATTGTAAAAGTAAAGGCTGACTGCTGGTTGGGCACTGAGAGCAGTGGTTTATAGTTTATGGCAATCAATATTGTGCAATGTAATGGGAATGCATGGATATGGATGGCATAACCAAAAAGCCCTGGTTTTCTTCTCCCCGGCTTTAATTACTTTCCCTCGATACGCATGTTTGTTAACCCGAATTTATTCCCCTTATTTTCCCTGCTACTACCCTCCCTTTCTCAGCACCGTCAAATCAAATATCTAACAGCTCAAACTCTCTTACTAACTACAGACATAACCCAGCTTGGTAATGCTGAAGAAGGACGATAACAGCGCTTATAATGCTAACCTTCCATTTCGAATTTAGATTCTCCATTTATTTACACCCTCCCTCTTTCCTTTTATACTTTATACTTTTTTCCCTTCCCTACCCGTACACCGCAGCAAGAGCAACAACACATTTTACACACAGTCACAGTCACAGTACAACCAGCCATACACATCAAATCTATAGATTAGATATACTTTATCACTGCTACAACTTCTACTTTATTTTATGCAGCACTAGGAGCAGGAGCAGGAGCGTAGGCAGTGAAATAAAACTATTCATAACTCTGTCTCCATTTAATACTAGACATTTTTTTAATGGTAGATCTCTCTGGTCTCTCACTGACTGTATGTATAGCGTCTCGTACTATCCAGAATTTTAATCTATTCTTCCCGTATCCATAATAATATTATACCTACCTACCTACTTACATGTTGTTATTTGATGTACATAATGGTCTTTGAATAGCCTCAAGCAAAGTTAGTATTTAAGTTCTTTTTTCAGGACATCAACTTTATTGCTCTCCATGTTATACTGGTTTTGCGTATAATTATTATTGTTGAAGAAAATTATCCCAGAGAGAGAGAGAAGATTTTTAACGATTCCATGTGATGATGATGCTTCCCTTATGGATTATTTTGTTATATTTTTTTTGTTTTTCATTTTCATTTCATTTCCAACCATTAGACTATTCAAATTATATGGTACAATAAAATTAAACATGATGAATAAAATTTAGTAGTTGTTTTACCCATTGTTATAATGTTTGTAATTTCCTGGCCAATGCAATATGTGTATTGTGTGTAAAAACGTAATTATTCGATCACACCTACAATATATAATATACTTTTATATACACTATCATCATGGTACGACCCATACAATCAAGATCAACCGCCATTATGTTGTAGGTATATTTTAATATTATTGTTGTTTTCCACGTTGTGTATAGAGAAGACTGTAGACTATATAATATAATAATATGACAGAATAATATCATTTGAAGTTAAATTTGAATGCGAGTATTCGAGGGAAATGCGCTATGTAACTACAGTGTACAATAAGTACAAAGACATAACCAGTACTATTTACTACTACACACCGTCTGTCTGCCATAATTAAATATATGCAGGGTCAATGCAGTGTAAAACTAATGACGATGGAAGGATTTTTATTAAGGTACAATGAACAATTAACATCTGTCTACCGCTCCTGCTTGCTTGCTTTTTAGAAAATGATGAGGCATAATACTCAAATACTATTCGTAACGTATGTACGACCACGGCACGACCCTCACCATGGCCGTCCCTGGATTAGTAATAGTGTGTACGAATGAGTAATCGTGAGCCCCCTTATATGCAAACTTAAATGTATAATACTTGAATGAATATGCAGCTTGGATCTGTATCTGTGAGTCTCTCTATATCATTATATTATTTTGATATAAAATGAGCTTACTGGATGGCAATGGCAATGGAAAGACAGGACAGAACTAAACAACCTAACAAAAACCAAACCAACAGACGACCAAGATATTATTATTAACTGTATGTAAATCTATTGAACTGTAATGAACAACATACCTTCCACCTTAGCTTAGTAGGTAGGTACATTGTATAAATTTAGTAATTGTGTACGTAACTATATAAGCAGAGGCCAGGAGAGATATATAGAGGAATGATTTTTAGTGGGCTTACCCTAATTTTTTCTTCATCATGTATGAACAAAGGATTAAAGCTATGGAACGGAAAAAGACATAATAATAATAAAAAAAGCAAGTGATAAATGTTGCCTTATCTAATGTAGCCTGGAGGCAAGATTAGTTTTAACAAAGGAAACTCAAAGTTTTCGCCTCTGGACAAAATTAATATTGGATGGGCTCATTTTCATTTCATGTTCATTTTACATTTGGATCTCTCTCTATCTCTCTCTGGTCTCCTCGTGCTCATGTTCAATAATGAAGTTTTGAGATTCAGAAACTAAAAGCTTGGTGAATTACGATAATTACAAATGGCGATGGATACGAATATAGAAATAAGTAGAAGGAACGCTAAGCTGAGTACGGATGGGTAAAGGGTACGATCGTTATAGGCTTGGGCTAAACTAGCTTTACCTAATTATAAAAGGTACAATACAAATTCCTTTGAGCGTGATAACTAAGTAGTAGGCTATCCTGATCCTACACTGCCATCTCTGTGATATGAAAAATTAATTACCTCGAGCTTTCCCGTAAATGTTAGTTTGAGAGCATCTACTGTATTAATTATGAAAGTACGAGGAGTATACCTGTTAATTCAATTTGTAGAAAGAGTAGGACAGATTATAATATGAAAGACTAAAACTTGTATGAATTACGACTGTAATATATCGCATACAACAAATCCTGTTGAGACAAAATTTAAAAGTTTCAGTGGCTTTAAATATAATATTTTTCCTTTTCTTTTGTAAGGATGGAAGCTAAAAAATGTATTATGCTCACTAAATATAGTTGTATGGGATGATTGTAGAATGCACGATGAGTGAATAGCCCAATGAGTTCAAGTTTATTTATTTTTTCAATAATTTTATAAGAATGTATCTACCTACTTATAAGTAGGTACACGTAGCACTCATTCGTTTTCGTATTTTGTTGTTTTCTTTAAAGTAGAAATCTCATTTCTGGAAAAAAGACACAGGAAGTGAGCCCAGACATGTGCACTTATCTTATCGCAATTCCAACAGCACCGACATTAAACTTAAACATATTAAATCAACAAAACATTTACTCAAGTTCAATGTCAACATGGAATGTATCAATTGTGTCCTTTGATAATATTTAACTAAATACAGAATCAATAGGCCAGCTGCATCTACTGGCACATACAAATATTATAAAAATCCTGGAATCAATATCAACATTTATATATTCACCAGTATAGGAAATAGCTAACATTTACTTTTCTCTATGTTTGACATTCTACATAACATTAAATAAATTTTGCTGCTGGAAGCAAAAACACATATGTATAAAAATGAGTGTAAAAAGAACGTTAACTTTTCAAGTTGTAATATTTTAAATACGAAAAAATAACACTGAAAAAAATTAAATTGCGCAAAATGATTTTGCTCATAAATTAGTAATATATTATATACTACCTTGCGTATGCTATTATGCATTTAAGCATATATGCGTGTAACAAATTCTTTTTTTATGTCACCACCACCAGGGTGCCAAAAAACTTTCTGTTGAATACAAGGACCGATATTATAGTCGAGTTAGCAAGCAAAACACGAATAAATATCAAATTATTCACAATATATCAATTACTGTGTTGAAGTCGAAGGGGAGCTTGCTGCTTTCGTTGAGGTCGAAGGTGTGTCTGCTGCTTGCTTTGAAGTCGATGGGGAGTTTGCTGTTGTCATTGCACATAAAGATTTTTCCAAATCAATCAGATGTTTCCTGAGTTTAATAGCTTGGCGTTTCAGTTCTTTTTCCTTTTCTTTCATTTCAACAATTGCGGCCCATGTGTCTTTGGTTAATGTTTGATCCACTACCCAACGCAAGAATAGACCGGACCATAGGTTCTATAAAATGTTCAAAAAAATCACCCAAGCATAAAATGATAAAATATTGTCTAACACCCTTATTATCGAATTTTAGTAGTTCTCATTGTATTAAATCATACCAGACTGGGAGCGGCAACTGAAGGCCAGATAACTTTCGGATTCGGTTCATAGACGGGATTCATGAATGTATGGATGATTTCCGGTCGATTGATATGAGACCAGAGACTCACTGTATTTTTGAATAACTTTAGTTGTTCCCTTTCAAATACATTGTCTCCCAAAAATGTTCCTGCAATTAAATAGTATCATCATTAATTTTTGAGTATGTAGTCTTTACGAATGGGTCATAGTAATAGAACAAATAACTAATTAATTGTAATAAATGGTCATACCAAACTGAGAGGCGTACGAATGCTCAAGTATTGTAATTAAAAAATGTTCAGTAAACTCGAAGCTACATGGAAACTGCGTGAAGAGTTGCCACACGCAGTCAATAAATAAAAGAAATGTAGGAGCAAATTTTTTCTTTGGATTTTTCACGGATGAGGCAGTATAAGAGTAGCAGGACTTATAATGTCTACTTGCGAAGGGGTATCCTCCTTGAAGCCATTCACGCTCAATCAAAGCCTAAAAAATCATAGTGTTAACATGTTATACAGTTGCTTTTCTAAATTTTGAAATAATGTGTTTCCGATACTTACTTCAAATCCTCGAATGCTCCGGCAATCTGGGTTTAATATAATCTGAGTTATTGAAGATACTGCAAGCGTCGTATCTGTTCCGTCTGAACCATGTACTAGAACTGACAGGTTTTCCTAAAATGTAGAGTTTTAATGTCAAATAGATAGTCCAAGATAAACAATTATTCACAAGATGCATCAAACCATTAAAACTAATACTGATACCTGGAAGAACGATGTAAATAATCAAATAAATGCAATCATTGTAAAAAAAAATGCAGAACCCGCTATGGGCGTAAGTGGAAATGGGAGTGTATTTTTCAAACTAAACTAATACTGATACCTGGTCTAAGCACTGGGCCACAAGACAGGAACAGTTCAATGCGTCTCGAACGTGAGATAGCCAATTGGAGGATTCTAATCGGCTGAGCCATTTGTCCATAGTACAGCTAGTGTCGTTGCATGCTGTAAACAATCCAGTTGATCAAAATATGTTTATTACGCAAATATAAATTTAAGAACTGGCTAAAAGAATAAAATAAACTCGCTTAACTTGGCTGCCATTACTTGAACTTCACACATAAAAATTATTATTGACTAATAATTTAAGGACGCTAAGTAAGATTCCAAGGAAAATAAACACAGGTTCTATGGATTATAGACTAACCTTCCATAAGTTTTGCAAGAGATTCCAATAGGGCATGATGTCGATCAATAGGCTTATGAACCCGCCGCCACTGTGGGTAATGAATTTCCAGCTCGAATCCTCCACCACGGGACTGCCAATCAAATATAACCTGAAGTGCCACCCATACACCAGTGGACTAATTTAGTACTCTCTCACTTTCTAACCTCGTTTTACAAATTGTTGGTAAATTTAATTTTCAATCCCGAGTTTGTTTGGCAAATAAGAGATACAAAAAATATGTATAAAAAAAATCAAATAAAAAACAGCTTACATGACGAACTCAACGAGAAGTTAAAACTATTTAAGATAACCTCGCCGGAAGAAGCCACAAAAAATTTAACAGTCAGCGAGAAACACCGAAAAGGTAAACAAGAAAATTCAGTCAACAATTCGATCTGCATAAAATTCAAGTTCAAATCTTGAAAAATTCCAAACCTAGATTTTTATGCTCATTATTATATCAGATAAAACTGTTGCAACGAAAACGTTCGAAACGATTACTTTAACTCGAACGAACAGATTGTTTTGTGAGTGCTTTAAGAAGCATACAACATAATTTTAATTATATACACGTGTATAAAAAATAATGACAGCTATTCGGGATAAAGAGTAACTCATATTTTCAGGATTTTGAAATTACATTTAAAAAATAACAATTAATTCTTGTCCAAATATATTTAGGGGAACATCGTAGATAAACAAGTAAATATATAAACCGAAAGGAGCAATGAACAATTATTTAAAACGAGATTACAAGCCTCAAACAGTGCAGAGTTTTTAAAGGTCAAATCAACTAATCTACACTTGTCTCAAACTACATACTTTAACAATAATAGTATCTAGCATGCAGGTCAAGTCTAATGTCAAATACTAAACTTAATGTATACATAAATTGTAACTTAAACATAACAATACACATAATTGTGATTACCTTTGCCGTCTGAGCCAATGTTTGGGATCTGGTATCTATGATATAGCCTCTTTTTCCTGGGCCGAGAACTGCATTTATTAATTTTTCGTCTTCTTTGCATCGTTTTCCACTTGGTCCGACCAGGGGCTGCCCACTTCGAAGTAACACAGCTCCATTTTCATGACGATAGCATAAAATTGGAAATCGGCCTCCTTGACGAAACCCAGCTGCAGCAATGATTATTTCATCAGGAATAGATTTAGGTACAACAACAGAGGCTGGATACGAATTGCAGACCTATTCAGCGATTAACATTTAATTGAGCAATTTATTATTTGATTTTGCTCATATCCTACTTTAATAAAATTGTTTATGGTTAAGAGGGGGGATATTTTTCGTATCATTTAAAAATTCGTGTCTCACTGAATAGTTTTTGTTGACGTGACTAATTCGCCAATCTTCAGACTTTAAAACTAATTTCGAGAATTCTGATTCTGTAGTAAAAGCGGTCCAGCCGTCTTCAACAATAGTGTACATTGGGCGGTAAAAGAATGGATACAGCAAGCTTGGTTCATCTGAACATAATTACTGCCAAATTAATTTTAAATTCCAGCAGCTTGGATTATACACGAGGAAAAATAATGAAAAAGCTATACCTATATTTGATAGGGCTTCTATAGAATCTGCTACGTTACTGAAGTCCTCTGTGTTTAAAATGTCCAGCCGAATTGCCGAAAAATCTTTGCACTTAATGACAACCGTTCCTCCACCAAAAGTCGACGGCTTTCTTTCAACGACATCAATATTCCGGTGAAGTAACTGTGGTAAAAACATTTGAAGAACAACATTAATCATCCCATTGAAATTGTCAATTTAAATATAGTAAGAGCTTCTTTAAAATATTTACATTGATTTACTTCAGCAAGCTTTTGGTCCCCCTAAATGTAGCAAACTTTAGTGCCATCAAATAATTTTGATGGAACTATGATTCTAATTTAGCAGAAGGGTTTATTTTGCGGAACAGCAGTTCAGAGACAAAATTTTCCATTAAAATAAAAACATTGTCCTTACTTATCGCGATGCGTATTTATTATTTTAAATCAAGTCCTTATTTTAACCAATTCCATATTGCATTAGAAAACCCGTCCAAGAGGAAGGATCAATGATAAGCGAATATAACATTAAGCATTTCAATTGATATGTAATATATATTCTTATAGTGACGTTAATCTTCCAAAATATTCTTCCTGAAACGGTGTTTATCAGAATCTTAATATTCTTCTGAATATTAAGCTTACGGCTATTGCAATTGTCATAAAAAGCAACCTACAATGAAGAAACGCCCCGTTTTAAATATCCCTTTTTAACTGTTTATTCCCTTGCCTTTCATCATTTATATCTTTGATCTTGCAAAAACCGGAATTTCTTACAACTAAAGTTATCAGATTAATATAATAAGTTATTTCTCTTGCCCATAATTCTTGTGAATCTTCTTTCCGAGATGACAATATTAAATGATGTCCAGTTAAACAAAGTGTGCCTTCAATATTTGGAAATAGAGCCCTTTTCATCACTACGTTGTCCACAGTAGGGGCTTTAATCAGTTCAATGAACTCCATCCCTCAAATCTTTAATGATTACTGTTATAACAATGACATTTATATTGGATGGGAATAATTAAAAATTAAGGGCAACAACACCAGTTCAGACGGTCCAGCTCAATTATGAAATAATTATCGCAAATGATTGTATCAGACTTCAAACCTCAGCAGACGGACATAATAACTATATCTATCTAGCTTTTAAATAAATCAATACTTTCGTTCCGTCCCGCTCAGAGATTTAGAATAGGGTAACAGTTCTCCCAGCAGAGCGCTAGATGTGTTACACAAGCTTCAAGAACAACGTTGACTTTTCAGAATCCCAAATTATTTTTTGATTCTTGTAACCCTAACCCTGTGGACCAAGTTATAAATTAATAAGGTTTGAAAACTATATATTATATCACCTAAACCCAAAATAATTACATGGAAGTTGGAATGAAAAACTTCTTTAATTAATGGTAGGTACCTATATTCGAACTGGTCGTCTTATATTTTTATATTCGAAATGAGTGCTTACTTAAGTACATTATACATTTATCTTTTAATGTATAATTATTTGCAATTAATAATACTCACAAAAGATATCAATTTTGTAACTGTGCGGCAGACAGTTATATGATTCGGCTGAGTACATAAGAAAACATTTTGCATATTACAGGCTTCGCTGATAATACTGTACTGCAAAGATTCTGGAAAATAACCTCATTCAATTTCATTCCTCAATAATTATTTTAATTTCCCAAGGATTTAAAATACTCTCATATTATTTGAGGTTTAGTAATCTCCATAATATTTCCACTGAATAAAAAAGATGTCTTTTTTTCCCATTTGTTCGTCGGACATAAAAAGCGGTTTTAGAGCAATCTCTTCTATACATTATAGTCATGACACAGAAAATGGGAATTACGCTCATAGAAGGAATTACAGAGTCAAAGGATGAAGCCCGTATGACGTTTGTCTGACATGAGTTCACGACATGATCTTTTCTCCAGTTTTCATATATATACGTATATACACAATTATATCTATAACATAATTATTAAAAAAAGAAGCAAAACCTACACATATACTATTGTATGACTACAACTCTATACAACTCTGTAATTTTATGTACACGCCCTTACAATGTACCATACTTTAAAATGTAGCATTGTCAGTATAACTGAAGAAAAGAATTGAATAAAAAAAAAGAATAAAAATGTATTATGCTCCTATTAGTGAGTATCTTCCTAACAATGTGCAAGTATGGATAAGAAGTTTCAGGTTAGTTGTCTATTTATCGTTTTGCATATTACATCTTGTTGGGTTCAGTTGAACCGTAAAAAAAGGTACTTTTATTACATATTTTGTCATATCCTATAACTCTATTGCAATATCCATGAGGGTGGGTTTACTATATTAATGCTACGAATATGGGTATCCACACAATAAAGAAAAATGTATATATACCCATCTGTTTTGTTTACATATGTTCGGTTCCCGGTTTTAGTAGTAGTAGTAACAGTAAGTCATCCTAAGTTGTGAACAGAGATCAAAATGCCCAGCTTTTTCTTTTTTTTTTTTACTTGAAGCTGAGCGTTTTGCAAAAGGGTTGGCGGGTTTTATTCCATCAAGATGGGATTGAAACCCATTTTTTTTCATCATTCTACGAAGAAAACGAAAATGAGAGGGACTTTTGTTTGGATTCATAGGAAATTAAAACATTTTTAAGCCACAAAGAAGATTATAGAGTTCACATTTGAACGAGTACTTTGCATCAGTTTCAACTCTGAAGGAAATTGTTCTCTTCTAGAATTGAGACAGGGAGACAGACAGAAAAGTAACCTCTTCTTCCTCAGCTTCAAAACTGATTCAACTCTGATCTCCTTCCTTCTCTTCTACACAGATATCTATTTTTCCACATCTCTCCTCCACATTATTTTCTCTTCTCTTCACTCAACTCATCATTCGGATTCGCCTTGTCCAACAATCATCATTTCCCCGCATTTCATATCAAGCCATTTCATCTTCAGTTTTTCTTCCTAGTTATGCATATATACTGTATCCCTATATTTCGACCCTACTATTATATAGTATGCAAAAGCAAACAACCTATCCAAGAAGAACTCAAAAAATTCACCCCCTCCTACTAGTTTAGCTTAACAAAACACACGGAACCAAACTAAATTTAAAATCCATCAGTATGGCAGATAATACACAAAGGCATAAACCCAGGCACTGCACTGTATGCCTGGGTTGGTCCTTGGCTGGTTCTGAATCTGATATCTGGTTAGGATTTCCAAAATTGAACCAACAAATCATTATAAATTAAAACGTTACGCAAAGTTTCATATTTCTATGAATTTTTGATACATTTGTCTTATATGGTAGATTGAATGTCTGTAGTCTACATGTGTAAAGCTCTTGCTAGCAAATTTTAGTTTTTAGCGTGCAGCTCATTATACTTTATATACATACACTTTGAAAGAAGTTATTCTTGTAAAAAAAAGTTGCGTATTTTTTTTGTAGAGACAGAACCAAGGTAAATATGTCTCTTGGGATTGGACAAGAGGAGAGATGATTCTACGACAGAATCTCGCTTTGACTATACTATAGACTTTTATTTCATAGTTATAGAAAGTGTAGAAGATCGTCAACATCCGCAATTCGACAGTGGAGCCAAAACTTGAGATCAAAAATTGTAGATGTGCAGTGTGCTATACTTGTGTATTGATATAGGTATCGGGTATAATCCTCTCTTATAGATACAGTGCATATAGAGCCTTATAATGTAGGGTAGATATATGAGATAGAATATAGATAGGGAAGGACTGATACTGATTTGATGTATTTGCGGACGCAACAAAGCCATAACTCGTGTTTATCAATAGCGTTAGCTTTTGATACTTATTCAAATATCGCCATTCGTCAACAATCCCTTCAACGGTTGTTGGTCTCTGCCGTTTTATCTATGATATTCCATGTAGATACCTACATTGCTAAACTCTGCACCACCACGACCATCCTCATCAGCTTCATACTAGAATCCCAGTAAAGCATTTACATGCAGCAGTAGCTGTAACAGTAGCACCAGCACAGCAACATCCCCTTGTCGTCCTCTTTGCCCTGTCATCTTGAAAAACATGGATAGCAGAATAAATATTTTCGGAGTCACCGTCAGCCCTCAAAAATAAAAATCTTTTGATCATCCACCATTCATTTGCCTAATTGCTCACCTTCACTTCATACTCTCACTGTACCAATATTCCTCAACTTCTAAACCAAGACCACGCAATGACGAATATATATTCCGAGCATACATAATATGAAGAGTTGTTTAACAAAACGGGATAAGTCCATTTTTATTTCAAAAATGAGATTATTTGAGTTAAGTATAATATTCAACTAGGTAGATACGTTACTGCGCTGACTAGTAAAGGTAAAAGTTCAACTAAAGCAATTTTTAAAAGTAGTCAAAATTTCGTTTTTTGGCAAAACGGGATGAGTCCATTAAATAATTTTTAGCAATACTGGAAAAATCCACCTAAAACATGCATTTCTGAGATTTTTAAGTGTTTTGGTATTTCCTTTGATAGACTTATATCCCGTTTTTTCCAAAAAACTCTTCATATTTATATTAGCATAGCTCCAAATATTAATAATAAATAACTTCAAGGCACCTATATTGTTAAAATATGCACAAATAACTGACGCATATGTTTCTGCTCCCAATATTCTAATATTCTTTTCTCTGCTATAGCATTATTACAGAGAAATTTCTGTTATTTTTACAGCATTTACTTACTGATGTGGTCATTGGGCTTATAGCGTTAGCGTATAGTGTTTCATACCTTATGCCTTATACAAATAGTACCTTATAATTACTAACATGCTTACATATAATAGATATGCAGTAAATCTAAAAAGTCAGGTGTTTTAGTGCACCAAAAAGATACCACTCTAAAGATGCTGAATGTCTAAGAGTTGTGTAATCTGCACAGTTAGTACATATTAACCATTACTACATACTTAGCTATATGTAGGTACCTCCCTATTAAAAAGTCCCATTTCCCTCAATAACTCAATATACGTACAGTAGTTACACATGTAGGGAAATGAAGTGGAGACCAGTATTTTATTTGGGAAAAGAAATGGAATATGGGACAGTTCTTCCAGATTCCGTGAAATGTTTGATCTGCTCAAGGAATACGTAATCAATGCAAATAGACACATATGATACTATATGTATACTGCTACTGCTAGACTTCAATTATAGTTGTACGTATGGAGCTGAATGCCTTAGAGGAGAAAGTAACCTTACATATGGTGGAGGTACTATGTAGCAAGGAGTATAGTCCGCGTTCGAGTCCTACAGCCTCGTGTGTGGGCAAATTGCAAACGTCTAAAATATTAATAGAGAGTGAGAGTGAGTGTAGGATGGGAGGTTTGGATTGGTAGAATCCACGTTGGGAGAAAAGGAATCTCTTTGAAGATCTTTGTTCTTTCAGTGGAAATGAGTTGCTGGTTAACTGCAATTAAGATGCATTTAGACGTGCAATTAAAGCTGAGTAATTAAATCAACGGCTGGCTTTTAACTTGGCTGCTAATGAGATTATGAGTGGGACGAAAGGAGAACTTTGGGAGCGGGCAGGGACGAGACGAGACGAGACGAGAGAGAGAGAATCTCTGACTGAGTGAGTAAGGAAAAGACTATCTCTTTACCCTTGTCAAGTAGGAGAGGACCATGTTTAGTCTCTTGTCCTTGTCGGTGTTCGTCTTGAGTTCTCGAGTTCTTATTACTCACTGAGTCTTTTGAGTTGGACTTGGACTTGGATGGAGAGTTTATTAGAGCAGGTATTAGACGAGAAGGAGAAAAGTCAAAGACAGACGCTCGCCTATAGTACAGATAGAAAATGTATTTCTAAATCTAGAAGAACTCTCAACAACTTTCCTTTTCCCTATATATTTTCCTCTCCTCCCTTATTGCCTTATGGTTCTCCCTATAGGTCCAGGATAGGCTCTCCATGACCATGGCTATATGGCTATATGCTACATATATAGTATATACTTGGTAGTGGCCATGGACGACAACGTATGGAGATCTATTCATCCATCCATCCGTCTCGTCACTTACGAATATCTAATCATATCATGAGCAATAATTCCGCTTTCCTCCTTCTCTTCCGATCCCAAACCTAAAAGCCTTTCCCTCCTTCGCCTTCTCCTTCGCCTACACATACGTAGTAGGTACATATAGTAATTCCGTATCCGTCCATCTAAACTTACCCTCTCCAAGTTTGCATTCTCCACACTCTGTCTACACACAGTGCAGTGAAGAGGGCAATTTCCGACAATTCTGTGTTTTGAAACCCCTCGCCAACAAAAACCAGGGACCAAAGTAAAAGTGAAATGACTCGGCTTCATCCATTTTTAACACACACACTAATGCATGTGAATAAGAAATTAAGCAATTGAATGTTATAGTTTTGTAATGTAGACTGTATGACTACCCCTATAGCTATAGGTAAGGATGAGGTGTAGGCGTAGGTAGTATAGGCACTTGAGAATATATCTGGTAATTTACACATTGGTATTGTCTATTACCCCTCGACCACATAGCTACGGAACGGCCGCTCCAATTATTATTATCATTATTTTGCTAGTTTTATTT